>WNGS01066681.1:5908822-5926549 GCA_020271785.1 Procambarus virginalis | reverse complement strand
CTTACACATGTATCCCACTGTACTAATCCCTACACATTTATTCATTTGTACACCAAACTTCCACACTCTTCTAGTAAACTGCCTCTCATCCACACAAATCATACCTCCCATCCCTTGCCCTCCATGCCCCCCCTTCCCTAGAACCCCTGCACACTTCCCACACTCCATAAACCTCTATGTAACGTAAAATAAGAACTAACCCTCTCCCTACCCCCACATCTTACAATCCACCCCTGATTAGCAAAGATATTCCCCTCAGCGCCGTAAGTCATCTTATTTCCATCCTCATGGACAGCAGGTCCCTCAGCTCTACTAAAGTCCCCTCCAGCCCCATCAACCACCTCACCTTGCAGTATCACTATTTTATTATCCCCCCCCTGGTTCCAGAGGACATTCAGCACCGCTCCTGTGCCAGTAAGCCCACTACGGGCTCACCATAGCCCGTGCTACTTGCCCCACTCCTGTGCCAGGTAAGTTACGGGCTCACCATAGCCCGTGCTACTTGGAACTTGTTCCGAGTAGCTGAATCTATAATAACAACAACAACAACGTTCCAGAGAGCATCCTCCCACGTCAGAGGAACAGAGGTCAAGGGTGAGAACAAGGGAGAATACACTGAAAAAAGTGAGCTTTAAAATAACGTACACAAACATAGATGGGCTTACAAAACAGTTGAACATGGAGAAATGTCATACAAAGATTAGTAAGATAACCTAGATATAATGGCACTGACATAAACAAAATTGTCAGGTGCCATAGCAAATGCAGCGTTCTCTCAGGACTATCATATGATACAGTAAGTGTGGGGAAGGAGAATAGTGGCTCTGGTGATCAGATACAACTAGTTTCCGAGAACTGTTAATTCCAGGCCGTGGGAGTCTCAGGGATTAAATGACTGCCATCATGATAATGGGAAGACCAATATAGTAGTAGTAGAGGCGATATATATATAACCCCTCTACTATGTAACATAAGACCCAGACGGGGATATGACAAAAATAACTTGACAACCTGGGTCCTGCAGCGCAGTGGTCTGTGTTCTCGGCTCATAACCGAAGATCCCCGAGTTTGATCCCCGAGTTTCATAAAAACGGTTGGGCTAGTTTCCTTTCTGATGCCACTGTTCACCTAATAGTAAATACGTACTCGGGAGTTAGGTAACTGTTACGGGTTGCATGCTGGTGAAGGCCCTCAGCAGTTGGCTAGGGGGAACCTCGATAAGCTTAACAAGCTTCCTGTCTCCGACCTTATGGAAACCCATAAGGTGAGCCATAATAGGAAGGGTAGCTGCTGTTGCCCGTAGGAATGGATCCCAGCTAATACTCATTGGAGACTTCAATCATCCCAAGGTAAACTGGGAGAACAAATAACGACATGAGGGACACTGATACATTGATACATATGGGAGCTGGCTATAAAACACCTTTATTAACTGCAGACGAGGAGTCACAATAACGTGGCTGAAGTATGTTGACCAGACCACACACTAGAAAGTGATGGGACGACGACGTTTCGGTCCGTCGTGGACCATTCTCAAGTTGACTGTGAGTGTAAGAGACAATCGACTTGAGAATGGTCCAGGACGGACCGAAACGTCGTCGTCCTTTCACCTTCTAGTGTGTAGTCTGGTCAACAATCTTTAATAACTGCAAATGCTCACTATATAACAAGCATTTGTTGGCTTGAAGACATGCCAAAAACACTGCTCAATTAGGGACTTTGCAAGAATTAGCTGCAAGACCATTGAAATTGTAACTATTCAAAATGTGTTTTTGCAAATAAATGTTGACTGATTAAGTAATAATCATTTTCTAAATAAAAAAAAACACTTGAATTATATATGAAGTAAAGAGATGCTCGAATATTAACCGAGAAAGCTTGTAGTGTATCAACTATAAACATAAATCTACCAAGGAATCAGCAACTAGAAAAACAAATGCACCGAAGAATCAGCAACAATAAAGATATGTCTTCCCAAGAATCAACTGTTAGAGAGATAAGTCAACTCAAGAACCGGCTCGTGGAAAGATAGATGTACCCAAGAACGAAGTGAGGTGATTGTTGTTGTTTAAGATTCCCTACTTGGAACAAAATTCCAAGTAGCACGGGCTATGGTGAGCCCGTAGTGGACTTACCTGGCACAGGAGCGATGGTGGCGTTGGTGTGATTGCTGTCTTGTCACGCACTACCTGTACACTCCACACTTTCCTCGGGTTAACACCTGTTTTCTCTTACATAAAATCACAATGTTCTCGACACTTTCCCTTGGAATTTGAATTGTCTTATTTCTCTCCGACTCCCGATGTTGCCACTTCCTGAAATATCAGAGATTTTAGCAGCAAGGAAACAGAAGTAGCTGCAATAGTTACAGTTGGAAGCAACAGCAGCAGGTGTAGTTGTTGTTGTTTGAAGTAGTTTTCTATACTTTATTTTCTACCACAAACGTGATCATTGGTTTATACAATGGTAACCAACGTATACATATTCTTCTGCCTTCCGTGAACAGGGTTAGAGATCTGAGTCATGTAGTGAGTTATTGAGCACTCAACCACAGGTGATTGTAGTGCTTTTTACAATGGTGATCACCATACATACATTCTCGTGTGTCTTATACAAGGTTAGAGAGCTGCTACAGTACATAGTGAGTTAGTGAGCATAACACCACATAGGTGATCAGAGTGTTTTTATAGTGCTAGCCAGCATATTTACAACATATATTTCCGTCTGTTCTACATAGACACGGGTTCGAGATCTGGTCTCTTACATTAAGTACAGTTGATTATTGAGTACAAAACCGAAGAATTTAAATTTTAAAGTAAAACTGGTAAAGATCATCAATAGAAATAGGGGGTTGGGGACTTCGACAAGCCGCCGGCTTCCTGTCCTCGTCGAGGCCACTAGTGTTGGTGGCCCTCTGGTATAGTCAGGACTGTGGTTCTTCCCCACCCGGTGTAGTTCTCGCAAGTGGTGGGTTAAGGGAGGACCAACCCAAGTGGTAGGAAATGTATGTTTATCTCTCAGAATGTTTGGTACTATGTTTATTGTTTGTGATGTGTGTCTATGTATGTATTAACACGATGTACTGAACGGGGTGAGAATAGCTTGAGCTACCTCATCCCTTTGTGTGTATTTTACCTCAATAAACTTATTTCAATTTCAAAAACCCAAGTGACACGCTTCACCCTGCTGACACTTGTGTTACCTGAGCACACGCCGCTGCCACCATGGCTGGTACGTTGCGACCTTCACTTTTAACCTCACGTTGCAACCCATGATTGTTACGGTGTGTATACTCTTATCGGGAACAGGAAATCTGTTAGGCTCGTCGAAGTCGTCCTAGGAAAGGGAGAAGTTGTCCAAGCCTTAACTTCACGCGTATGATGATGATGATGTATGTATCGCGCGTACGCCATCATCTACTGCACTTTATTATTATTAACATGTGCAGGCGATGAGTCACAATAACGTGGCTAAAGTATGCTGACCAGATCACACACTAGAAGGTGAAGGGACGACGACGTTTCGGTCCGTCCTGGACCATTCTCAAGTCGATTGTGGATGGTCCAGGACGGACCGAAACGTCGTCGTCCCTTCACCTTCTAGTGTGTGGTCTGGTCAACTTATCATTAACATCTTTATTGACAAAATTAATTACAATTTTGCCTAATCTGAGGATTTCAATTAAGTCTTATTAAAGTGAGGATAATGCTGGTATTCAGTCACTCAGGATAGAGGGTCATACACAAGACTAAACTAAAACATACACAAGTTCTAAACTGTAGGCTGAAGCACATATATATCATGGTTACAATCAATGTTTTAATGTATGAATATGTGAAAACAACTTTCTATTGTGCACTGCCACATAAGGGCAGGGATGGACTGCACTTCGTTATTCTTCCTAATGTTATATTCTTGTAACTTGTGATATATTGGTGTCGTACAGCAACTCAATATTATGTTGCAACTCTGTCAGGTTTCAACTTATGTTGCAACTCAAAATTATGATGCTGTGTTGCGACTCATGATTTAGATTTGATGTGTTATACTCATGGCGTGTAGTCAGAAAGAAACATGAGTTGCATTTTTCTTAAGTTAGTAGCTTTTTTCAAGTGGACTTTTCATTGGTTGTATATTCTAAGCATGTAGGCTATGTAGTTTGGTATTGGACTCGAGGCATATCAAATTCTAGTTTAAGAGGGTTATTAAGCCACCATAGTTACTAACCAACCATGCAGCAAGCGTTAGTCTTGAATTAAACTAAAATGTATATCAAAATCAGTGTATATACCCAGAGAAGTGGAAGTAATTATCAAAAGGAAGCGGTAAACCAGAGTGACTATACCTGGTATAGCATTGTCAGTGGTACAGAATATTTGAGGTTTTTGAGATCATTCAGGATGCAGTACAGTTAAATATACCTCGGTGTATACATGTTATTTACTAGCTACTGTAGTCATCTACTCACTGGGCACAATATCTACAGGTTGGGTACGGTTCGGCGTTGCTCTTGGATGTTGTACCCACCGGGAAAGTGTTATAATGGGCATCAATGATAACTTTCCATCTCACTGGAGAATTATTGTATGAAAGTACGGAGGTATATAACGAGTGACGTCATGCATGCTAGTTCACCACCAAGTTTGTTCCCATTCATTTTCACAAAGTCACATCCTCTTGTGGGAAAATACGAGCCACTATCAAGGTTACTTGATATTTGTATGACGGTTGTATTTCAATGGACATGTTTGTATTTCTCATATATTTTTGATACACGGTTTCTTTGTCTTCTCAATTTCAAACCTATAGTAACGTTTTATGGTTTTTGTTCTCAATACAATAAACAAAAGTTCTCGTTGAACATTATTTGTTCATTATAGTTGAAATATATATAATGTTTATATTTATTGAGAATTCTGTACGTCCTATTAGTAAAATAATTCGTTTTGTCAGGGACAGGAAGACACTTTAATTCGACAGTTTATTGACGTTGGGAACGCTAGCGAGAATGGGCTGCAAGCGCGATGATCCTGTCTCATATAGAGACATGATCACCACATACAAAATTCTCAGGGGGAATTGACAGGGTAGATAAGGACAGATTATTTAACGGGTGGTACTCGCACAAGGGATCACAGGTGAAAACTGAGCACCGAAATGAGCTACAGAGACATCAGAGATAATAACTACACTAACGTTCTCAGTGTCGGAGTAGTTAATAAATGGAATGCACTAGGAAGTGATTTGGTGGAGGCAGACTCCATACACAGTTTCAAATGTAGATATGATAGCTTAATAAGCTCAGGAACCAGTTCACTAGCAGATTGACAGTTGAGAGATGGACGAAAGAGCCGAAGCTCAACCCCCCGCAAGCACACCTAGGTGAGTACACACACACACACAACCGTTGCTAAACTCCCGGGTACGCATTTACTGTTAGGTGAATAGAGGCATTAGGCTAAATGAAACATGCCCAAACAATTTGTCCCGTCCGAGAATCGAACCCGGATCCACGATTGCGAGTCGAGAACGAAGCCAATATGTTCGTTGGTTGTGAGAAACAAAAAAGGATAATTGCTGTTCCTGCGCCACATATTCCAGGATACTCTCACAGAAGACTTAAAAACAACCTCTTGACGGATGTTGCATCATTATATACCACCACTTTCTCCAGCTTGTGGCAATTTTCCTTGTGCGTTAAGGTCGATTGCTCAATATATAAAATGGTACATAGCACAACCACTGTAGTAGGAAGAGATGGGAAAAGGAATTGTGTTGTTTTTGAGACTATATATGAGATTAGTCCTTCAGTATTTGCAGTATGTTTGGGTTATTCAAACTTGTAGAGATCTATTTAATACGTATCTCAGTTATTTCACACCTTTTAAGCGTGGAGGGAGCGTGGAACAAATCACAAAATCCAATTTCTTTTTATCATGTGATATAAACCTTAAAAAAAAGCCTCGCTCTTTGGGGAAAGCTCAAGAAAGGAAAACTTGATATTTAGTTGTCACCAAATCTGTTTGTACTGTACTTTAATAATAATTAATAAATGTAGTTTCGATATAGTTGTGTTTTTTCAGAGGCGAGCCAGACAAATGTGACAACTATGGCAATACAGCCCTACATTGTGCGGCTGCCCGAGGTCATATAAGTTGTGTCTCCTTCCTTGTCAACTTTGGCGTCAACATCTGGTCGTTGGACAATGAATTTCACACTGCCAAGGAGCTTGCTGCCATGAACAACAAGGACGACATTCTCCGTTACCTCGACACTGTCTCTGCTAAACAGACCATGTCTGACCCTAAGGTCAGTTCCGATGGGGAAAAGTGAGATGCTGAATTTTCGTACATGGCAAAATATTTCACTTTTCCACTTCTCCCCATGGACCAATGTGTGGAACCAAATTCAAATTCTGAAATATAATTACCTGATGAAGTAGTACAGCTTAATGGATTAATTAATACTGGTCACTAAAATAAAAACTTCCCATAAATAAGCTATGGATAGGTTGTATAACTTGAATTTATCCAAAACTGTATAAGGAAATGGCAAGTTCAATAATGTGACAGAGGAACAAAACAACATTTGGGACCATCTACAGTACAGGTATATGAATTTAGAGCCTCCAATAGATACTTTGGACCAAAACTGGAGATCTGAGAACTTAGGATGCTTACAAAATGAGGTATCAAGTGAGAAATAGCATGGATAAATTATGGTTATGTTGGGGAGGACCAAGATCCTAAGTTGGTAATTTTGAAAATCAGGAAAGATAAATAGGTACCCTGAATGAGGAACTGAGAGTTCATTTGGGAATCTGAAAACTAAGGATGGATAAACTAGGCCTTGAGTGAGGAACTGAGGACCTTATTTGCAGAGATAATTTATCTAAGGCAGGCGAACCTGACTTAACAATCTGAAAATGAGCATTGAAAGACTAACTGAATGTGTCTAAACTCTTGAATTCTGCATGACAGAAGGATAGCTGGGTGGGGGTGCAATGTGGATATAGATAATATGTATTATAAATGGGAATGTTATGATAAGAGCTGTACAATTTAGTGTAGACCCTGTTAATAAAGTTAATGAGACTGGGATTAGCTAACAAAATGTCAAAGAGGAAACCATCTCCCCTTCCCCAATGATGAGTGCAATATACAGGGAGACTGGGTAAAAGGTGAAGATGGAGAAACTTGAATGAAAATCTATATTAATTGTGAGAAATACTGATATAACTCTTCTTAGTTGTTGTTTATTATGGTGACACTAGTTAATCGGTGTTAGTTACAACCACTTCTTATGGTCACACTTCTTTAACAGCAAGTGAAGAAGCTGCAGGACAAGGCACAGAAGGATGCTGAGAAGAGACAGAAAGAGTTTGACAAAATTCAGAAGAAAGCTGATAAAAAACGAGAAGATGAAAATGTCAAATTACAAAGAGAGAGGCAGAAGATTGAGAAAGTTGATGAAAAACCACAAAGTAAGTTTGCTTTACTGTATTTTACATTGGTTTTAATCAGTTAACATTGGTTTTAGGTGATTAATAAGTATATTAACTAGTTTAAAAGATACTTTATTTTGGGCTTATTTGATATTTACAGGTCGAAGCAAAGCCATCATAAATACTATCTCACGGGGCTCCATGGCCCTATTTAGTGGCCCGAGGAAAGACTCCCGTGTACTCTACAACAATGCTCACAATAGCCCCAAATTCTCTGACCTCACAATTGCAAATAACAACAATGCCAAGAAAAATATGGGAGGCATACAGAAAAAGATAATTAAGAAGAAAGTTCTTGATGATACTAAAACCTCAAGTGATTTCAAGGTACTGTATAGAAGTTGGTATAACTTGCATCCCCCAATGACTGCTAGCAGTATTAATATTAGGAGAAAACAGACCTCAATTTGCATTTACATATATCAAATCTACTAATATTTGTATTTATAAATGACATAGTAAATGTAATTTATATAGTTGATGTATGCCTATATAACTAGAGGTATTTATAACACCTAATTTCTGTTGACTGTATGGTGCAATGCCAATTCTCACACATGTTGCAACTCAAAATATCAACCTCTACCTAATCCTTATATCTTATGGGCTACTCTTAAAATTTGTGCATAATTTTTAATTCCTTGTTTGCTGTATATAGAACAGTCTCCAGATCCCCCAGTTCGTTGTAAGAGGAATCACTGTTGAAGGATTTGGAATGGGTGGGATTTGGGATCGGGTAATTGATGGATAGAATTCCTTGTGTTCAAAATAGCATTAAGATTTGTAATAATGTTTTAGCAAGCATAAACAGAATGTTTTATTCATTCTGATTCATAAAACACTTTGCAATGCAATAGTATGTTTCATGGTTATGCTTATCCAGCAGTCTTATAAGAGTAGTGAGATTATTTTGATAGCATAATGCTTTGAAATTTAATTAATAATTAACTGAGGAATGTCATTATATTTTATATTGAAGTTTTCCTTTGAATTGAACATTGCAACAAGCCATAATATATTGGAAACAAGTTATCTGTGGGGCTTCATTATGCACAATTCTTATATAAAAAATTTGTTTCTTTACAAACGAGTTAAAAATATTTCAAAAATTACAAAAAATATGAAAAAATTCACATACTTCCTTGGATATACAGAATTCCAAATAACCTAGATTCATATAAAATATATCAGTTCCTGAAATTTAGATACTGTAGTTACACCTTAATCTTTTTTTGTAGGATATGGAGAAAAAAGAAATTTGGATAAATGAGGAAAATAATAATAGATGTGTTAAATGTAATATTTTTAATCATTTTTTTTTTACACAATGCCAGATGCTCTAAAATTTTGTAGTGAATTATTTTTATTTATAATAATAAATTTGATAATTTGACCTGGACATTATTGGATAATAATAGCTAGAGAGTTACCAAATCTTGGTAATTATAGGGATTTATTAACTAAACCTAATGTCATTAAATTTCTGTAGTGAAACATGCCATGATGCAAATTCGCTCCTGCTGAACCAAATTAAGTCACATGACATAAGCTGTCATCTAAGATTTAAAGAACATGTATCAAGTACACGTATAGGTAATAATTCCTTGTAAAAGGACTATACAGTTGTATGATTTGTGGCAACTATAATAGATATAGAAAATCATATTTTGCATATAAAATATTGGGTATACTGTAAATCTAATTATCATATGAACGTGTGGTGTGACTTCATTTTAGAAGTACAATTGTCAGGCAGCACTGGAAACTTTCTTGCCATTATTCCCTTGTGGGACACCACCCTTTCCTGGAGAAGAACTGGAGGCAGTTGAATGTGGCTCATGTAGCCCTTGTCTAGTCAAAGGATAGGAGACAGACTACGAAGTTTTCTAGGGCTGGGTCACAGAACTCTATGCCTTCAAGTTTGACTTTTGCTAGGAAGTGCAGCTGAGATAGTTAGCCTGTGCCACAAATGTAGCAGGTAAGAGGCTTCTGCTGTGAGGTCGCAATAATAATAACAACTGCTGCAGTATTGCTTGGGTCTATGAGCTCTGCACTTTAAAATTTTCTGACAATAAATACCCCAAATGATAAATCCCTGGAACTGTTATTTCTCTATTATAACAATATTCAAATGGGCATCACTGATCTCAGTATTACCACACTGAGGATTTCTTTTCTATCACTTCAGTTCCTGTTATTCATATACTGTACTATAATGAGAAATGTCAATGTGGTAATGGTAATACCCAAATTGGCCTTTTCACCTCAAATTAATAATTATGATCAATCACTATACTGTAGTGCTAATAAAAATGTTTCGGTTAATGTTTCTAAAACTTTACTTTGTGGTTAACATGGCAAATTCTGCCTATTTATGTATAATTTTGCTAGGTACGAGAGGTGGAATCCGATGGGAAGAAGTCAGTGCGGAATCTTAATGGTCTCCGTCGAGACTCTGAGATCATGTTTGTGCCAGGTGGCAGTTTAAGCAGCACCAACAGTGAGTCGCCTAGATGTATGTGCTGTCCTGTCCGTCCGTATATTTCTCATTTTTTCTTTTGAGTATTTGCGATTCAGTATGACAATATGTACATGTTTTATTTTTCATAGATTCTCCATATGCAGACAATGAGTCACAATAACATGGCTTATAGATATGAGAACTAAACCACACATCAGAAGATGAGGAGTCGATAACGTTTCGGTCCGCCCTGGACCATTATCAAGTCAATTATTAAATTGATTGAAGACAATCGACTTGATTGTCCAGGATGAACCAAAATGTCATCGTCTCCTCATCTTCTGATGTGTGGTTTAGTTCTCATAGATACTCCATGTCATGGTTTATACAAAATATACTATTCATTGTTGTATAGATCTATTTTTCTAAATAACTATTAAAGGGCAAGACTGCAATTTTTAAGTTTTCTTCAGTGGTAAAATATATACTCAAATTTAATCTGCATAATATAATTTCCTATTACACTTATTTTTAAGTAATTAAATGCTGTGTTTGATGTTTTCTCTATACTCTATATGAACCAATGCTATTCTTACTCTGCTTTATACTGAGAAAGCTGACTAGATCTGTCACTACACCTTTCACACTTTAAACTCAAGGTAGTGGCATTGAAGCTGTAATGTGTTCAACATTATACTTTATCGACCATTTCATAGACTTAAGTGTAAAATAATCCAAATAAATTGTCAATTTGTCTTTCATTCACAACTAAAATTTGCTTCTATTTGAATTAATTTATTGAAATTTGCCATTCATTAAGCAGATGTCATATCTTGTCCCAGTGGCACTATTGGTTACAAGTGACCAACATTACTGGGTGTTGACTATGTAATGTGATTGCTTTTAACCAACATCTAAGGTGTTTGCTTATAACAACACTCATCATAATCACTTATCTTCTTATCCTTCCTTTGCTGCTCATACTCTTAAATACATTCATTATATTCATTAACACTTATCTCACTTATTCTAATATCACATACACTGGGTTCTCACACTACTTTCGACTCATAATTATTCATGCATGTTTCACCAGTGAGTGACACTCGTGCATTAGATTCAGAATTTTATCAAAACTTATAAAAATCATTACAATATTGGCTGAGCTAGACACACAGATCATGCAAAATAGATGCATGTTCACTAAAACGCGTGTTCACTAAAACTCAAAATGCTTGTCAGTAAGCCATCACTTTGACAGTAGACCTACATAATTCCAAATACAGTGAAACCTCGGTTCTAGTATGCCCCTGTTCTCGTAGTAAATTTCTACGAGAAATTCGATTCGGTAGTTGTAGTTTGCCTCGGTGGTCATAGTTTGTTTACACACGTACGGATCCACCGCGAGCGTGGCGCTTCAGTTTACCAGTGTCTCCCGCCTAGTGATGATCGCGCTTGGATTCTTTGTGAAGAATTTCATAGTTTTTGTGCTTTTTTGGTTTTTGAACATAAAAGTTCTTGTTATATATCATGCCATGGGTATCAAGAAAGTCAGTGTAATGTTTAACCTAAGAAAATAGTTGTGAAGATGACAATAGAGGAAAAAAAAGATCATTCATAGCGAGATAATATGTCTCACAACAGACAAGTTTTAAAATGTAGGGAAAACAAGCATCTATAGACATATTCTTAGTAAGACAAGTAAGCAGTGAGCCACAACCAGGTCCTAGTGGAATGCCTGCAAAACATAAAAAGAGTGAGTATCCCATAAATGTTATCACTGCTGTTATAATGGAAGGGGACTCCCCTTCTAAACACTAACACCTCTCCCCCTCCTCACTGTGTTCCATTTGCCAACAAGAGTCCTCCATAAAGGTAAGGTACCTAAGAGTATTATTCTGTATAAAACTTATATTTTAGTTAATATTTTTGGGGGTGTGGAACGGATTAATTCAATATACATTACAGTATTTCTTATGGGAAAATTCGTTTCGGTTTTTGTACTTTCTCTGGGAACGGATTAACTACGAAAACGAAGGTATCACTGTACCTAGCTGGAGGGTCTCCCTACTTTCTCTTCTGATTAGTGAAATTTGATTATATTTTAGTTCTATGTTTAGCACTCTAATGACATCATTTGATCTTTGAACACTATTTGTTCCTATAAGATACTTAAACAAAGAAACATAGTATTTTGTTAACTCTAGGGGTCTCTTGAGAATAGATTACATCCAGACACCTAGAACCAATAGTGTAGTGAGCTACATTTATTCCTCATATTCTGGGTATTCTTCTCATTCAGAATACCCAGAATATTCTTCTCTGAAGAATATTCTGAATACTCTTCTTGTATTCTCTTGCTTTAATATCTCTCTCATAACTCCATCCATATACTTTATGGAATAAGGGAACACTGTACTGTATTATATTTCACCAAAGCTGACTTGGCCACTATTTCTAGATGTCAAGAGAGGGAAGCTCACTGATGTGTTTGAGACTAGCGATAGTGAGGATGGAGAGAGACCCATGCAACGAACTCTCAGCCATCCAGACTTTACATTTGATGGCATGGAGCAACAGAACATGTTGTCTAGAGGTTCCCTGTTTGCAAGACCTGGTTTTGGTTCTGTTGCCTTTAGGTGAGTTCTTTTGTGACCTGATTCATGTTGTATTTCTTGTTGCAAGGGATTTTAAAATAAATTTATTCTTACTACAGGAAACTGTGTGATATGCAATATGTAATATATACAGTACTAGAGGGGCTACTGGGCTGTGCCTGCATCTTTCTCTTCCCTTCTCTCACATCTCTTATGCTATCCTCCCCCATCTCCCCCCTTTCTCCTCCTCTTCATCCCTTTCTTCCAGCCTCTTCCATCTCTCACCGCACTTCTCCTCCCCCACCTTCTTTCTCACAGAATATTTAATCTATATATTATGAAGCACTGAAAGACCTATTAAATAACTATACAGAAAACACATTGCTGATTTCAGACTTTACTTCATGAAAATCACAGGGAGGTTCCCTACAGAATGTCGATATTTCTTAGTGTGGCAATGGGGCCGACCCCAATTGACCTCTGACACTCCTATACCCCCAATGTGTCATTTTGGATAGTTGAGTGAGGCTAGACCCCAAGTGTCTGGCCTCCAACCTTAAACACATATTTTGTTTTACAGATATAGATTTATTTACTTTTTATGTACATTTTTTCATACAGCTTTAACTTTGCAGAACAAATTCTATAACGGCAACACTGAGCAGCTTGGCCATTAGTGGTAGCGAGTCAACAAGAGCCTCATCTGCAGGAGATTCTTCTACCTCCCTGCCTTACAGACAGGCTGCTGAACCCTGGGAAGAGGAGGTTGGTATCAGTATATTGTATGTTTATTTTGCTGAAATAGATTCATCCTATCGTTAATGAAAAGTAGGCAGTTGGTGAACTTCAAACTGGATGTTTCTCCAAGAAAGCGGCCATCTGCATGGATGTGGATTTAAAGGATTAGGTTAAATTTTTAACTGAATTACAATGATAGGGCCTTGATTACTTAATATCTAGGTGTGCAGTTTTGAAAGAATTGACCAGATAGTGTAGAATATAGAGAATCATCATAACTCATTTATTTTCCACCTTATTTGTCATAAAATATTGGTTCTGCATTTATTTTTGTGTATTCCAATATTGGTCAAACAAATGTATATGTTATGAGCCAAAATATTAACTGAAATAGTGTAAATAAAAAACCCAGCAAGAACCAGCTTTGGTGTTGGCTGTGCCGTTGAAGCTGTTTGCGCCTATCCTGAAGGAGGCAGTGTCTTTGTTCATTGCTTCTCGTCTCGCGTGCCGTCAGGCAGTGCTCTCTCTCTTTCTCTGGAATCTGCTTGGGTCCTGGCTCTTAGGTTTTCGTCACCATTTTGTCCGTTGCTGTTTACGGAGGCTGTTGTCACGCAGTTTCTGCAGGGGGCTTCATCTAGTTGTCGTTCTATGTTGGACTTGTTGGTTCCTGGGAGACCCAAGCCCTGGAACAGGGAACAAAGGAAACCGGATCAACTTAAAGTGCATCTTCAAGTTGATGCACTAAGTTCGGCAACTTAAGCCGAAGCTCGCAGGTAACGGTGAAAAGCTACAACCAGACACAAGACACAATGCATCACTGGCCTGACCAAACAAGCATCAATAACCCAAGGACCCCTCCAGAAAGCAGCTGTCTCATTCTTCACCAGAAAAGAAGGCTGTAACCGAACAGACTACAAGGATCGAAGGAGCAGAAATCCCTGCGCTGGAGGTGAGCATGAAGCTCACCGACCTAACCCCCAGAGGCCAATGCCAACAGAAACAGAGCCTTGGAAAAACAATTTTGAACTGAAGAGGTCACCACGAACCAAGAAGAAGAAAGATAGGAGAGCACCCTGTCCAAGGACCAGGATGGCTCGGACACCACATGAGCAGGCCGGAGGTAAAACAAAGCACGAAAAGGTTCCGGAATGGGGCAGAAGTAACATTCACCACAAACGCAAGTTGTAGTGGCTCCGACAATGCCACACGATATGAGGCGACAGTATTAGGCGTCAAATGACAGTCCTGAAACAGCCTAGACAGGAAGGACAAGACAACCTAATCAGAAATAGAAGACAACCTTCGAAGGAGAAAAAATGGCGGAAAGAACACCATGAAACTTCATACTGTTGCTGAGATGAAATTCTCAGGTGGGACACAATCAACAAAGCCACCTGATCACCATACAAATGGTGATAAACCTGCGTCAAAAAGACCAGATGCAAAAAGAGGAAAAGAAGACTGAACTAGCCATGTACCGCACCGTTCTGACCTGCTGGGAGAGGTGAAGCCAAAAACATCACGGGTTTGGACACCGAGCAAGCAGCGCCTCAAACCAAGCCTGGGCCGGCCACCAAGGGGGCAACAAAGACTACTCTGTCGAGGTAAGACTCCAACTGAGCCACAACCCGAAGCAACAGCTAGACGGGAGGGGGGGGGGGAAGAGATACAGGTAACCCCACCTTGACCAGTCCTGCCAAAAGGCATCCACCACCTCACAGTCAGAAAAGGGCGCCACATATATTGGAAGACGCCTAGACCACGCCAACCTGAAGAGGTCCATTTCCAGGAGTCCGTACGTCCAGCAGAGCCAACTGAAGGTGTTGGCGTCGACTGTCCATTACTGTACTTGGACAGGGAAATGAACCGAGATAGGCCGTCTGCCAGGACATTGGAAACTCCACAGATATGAACCGAACGGAGAGCCAAAGAATCCAGCAGACAAGCCACTCCGAGTGACCAACCCCAAAAAGGCAAGAACCGAAGAGAACCCCCACAGTTCGGGCAATGAACCCCCGGAGAACAGTTCGAATGGAGCCAAACGGTCAAACCCTGAGCAACTCGAATCCTTGGAAGCGACAACCAAACCGCAATGAATTCCTGCACCGTGCTGTGAGCCCGATGGAAGGACAGACCCTGTTGCCCCTGGCCAACCTGGTGAGCACTGGTCACAAAGCTCCAGCCGAGAGACGACGCATCTGTAAACACATCAAGCGAGGACTTGGGTAGGCACAAGGCAGTGAACCCAGAAACACCTGAAGAAAAAGCCAGCGACGCAGCAACCAATGCAAGGTCCCCGGAGGACGAACCTAGCAATCGCAAAAGAAGCAGAAGGGGCATCCTGAAGGAACCAGAACAGATGCCGAATCCAAACCATACAAAGTGGGTAGAGCAGCACGGTGATGTTCAGACTCCCGCACAACCGAAAAGTGACCTGAGACCGCCCCAGAAACAGCTGAAGGCGAGACTGCAGCTGCAGCAACGCCTCTGGAGGAACAGACCTGGAAGCAGTCTGAGAGTCCCAAATAAGACCCAGCCAGGTCCGAATCTGGGATGGAACCAGATGGGACTTTCGCCAGTTCACCAGGAACCCGAACCCGGTGAGCTGAGAAAGAACCACACCCCTGGCGAGCAGACAAGCAGACCAACCTGAAGCCCACACCAGCCAGTCGTAGAGATAGGCCAGAACCCAAACCCCTAGCAGATGCAGACGGGTCACCACGACCCGGGTAAGATGCGTAAAAACGTGAGGTGCCAGATTGAAGCCAAAAGGAAAGCAACGAAAGCGGTAAGCTAGATGTTCCACCACGAAACTTAACCAGTCCCAGTACTCTGGATGAATAAGAATGTGCCAATACACTTAGATGAGGTCCAGGGACACCATCCAGGCACTCGGCTCCAAAAGAAGCCAGACCTGAGACAGTGGTCATCCAAAAGGATGGGTAAGGAATCCAGGGGTTCAAAACAGGCCAAGTCCAAAATGAACCTCAGATATGCAGTCCCGTTTTCAGCACTGAAAACAGGAGGAAAACCCACCAGAGGGACTAGGGTCGTTTCAACCACGTCCAAGCGCACCTACTCCAAGATGACTCGAGGAAGCACAGGGGAAGAAGCCTGCCCCGCCAGCCCCGAACCCCCAAAGGAGGAGGAGATGCCCAACACCACCAGAGGCCGGATGACACGACCCGAAACACCCATGAGTTGTGGGATCAAGCGTGAGCAAACAGAGCGAGCCTCCACCCCATCAACGGGGCAAACCAGAAAAGGGCCTACGCCCCTTACGAGAAGCCGACTGATGAAGAGAGCGATCATCGCGTTGACCAGATGATGCCGGCTCCAAAGGAAGCGCCGTCTCAGAAGCTGGCACCAATGGTCCACCCCGACCAGCCTATGTTGTCATCCAACATAGGATGACAACTAGATGAAGCCTGACAGCAGCCTCCATAAACAGCAACAGACAAAATGGTGACAAAAAAATAAGAGCCAGGTCCCAAGTGGTTTCCAACATGAGCGAGCAAGCCTGACAGAACGCGAGACATGAACAAAGAACAGGACACCGCTTCCTTCAGGATAGGTGCAAACAACACAGCCATTGCCCGGTCACTGAGGCTAGTACACCTGACGAAAGCCCGGCACTCAAGGCCTCCACATTCTCAAGCCAGCTCGAGAGGAAAAAGAGGCTCAAGACAAAGCAAGTGCCATACACACAAATCTTCAGCAACCAAGAACATGAAAGAGTAGGAACCTGCACGTGAAGCTGTACAAGGCCAACATCCCGAGAAAGCACAGGGACAAACAAGCATGCATGTAAGGTGCTCAAACTTGTCACTAAGTAAATCTGCAGGACAGTAGAAGTTTCTCACCACTCAAGCTTGCAGGTTCAACAGAACCCATGCCATTGCCCAACGAAAAGAATGGTTATCTGCCAGCAGGAAGACTCCGGAACCTCAAATGCACCCAGGACAGGGAAGGGGACCGAACTCCAAAGAAGAGACGGATCCATGCGGAGCAGAATCTGAAGTCTTGCAGGAGGTACGCAGCAAGAGCCTCATGAACTTCCATAGGTGAGATTCGAGAGGCAGAAAACCTCCGGAATGAAGGAGCATGAGGAACCAAGAGAACCTGGAACCAAACCCCGGAGGACATGGGAGTTCTTCCGGAAAAAAGAAACCCACAAATCCCCATACTCATACAGAGGCCCAAGGGTGGGGGAGGGGACCTAGAGAACAATTCCTAGCACCGCTGCAACAAGAAGCCCCGTGAAGAGGACACTAACACCCCAAGCGGGGGGGTCAAAAGCGGGGCCCAAGGCCCCCAGGTAATTCCTCCCCAGCTCACTGGATCCCCCAAGTTGGGACCCCCAGAGCAGAGCCATCCTCAAACCCCTACCTGAAGGAAAAAGGCACGAGTCCAGAGGAAAGGCTGAA
>WNGS01066681.1:5882137-5897720 GCA_020271785.1 Procambarus virginalis | reverse complement strand
GCACAAAGGGATGCTCCGAAGAAGAACGGTTTAATTGTGTCTGGGATCAACCCGGAGAGACAGTCGTTGACAAACTTCGTGATCTCTGACAGTAGTGTCTCGCAACTTCGCCGAGAACTGGGTTTGTCATCTCCTTGAGGTGCTGAGGTCTTACTCCAGTGTATCCCCCTGCTGAGCCTGGTGGAAATGACATGATGGCTTTGTATACCTCTGATGCTTGGAGGAATAGAGGTCCCATGTCTGGGGCATTTGTGTCCCGAGCAGTGGGTTCCCATGGTACTCTGGGAGGGTGCTTCTCTCTCAGTGAGTCGGCAGTTGCTGTATCTCTAGGGGCGATTGTTTCTTCACTGGTAAGTAACCTAATTGCCCCTACTGTGTTGCCCTCTTCAATTTTCTTGGTCACTTGTGTTCCAAGCTTAAAATTATCATTGGAACTCTTGGGTCTTCCACGACGGTTTTTGCGTTGAGGAGGGATGGGGATCAAGTTGTCAGCTCTGGGGAAATTATTTATTGCCCTAGTGACTGATGAGGCTAGTGACTTGCCTCCTCTTGCAGGTACGCCTAAGCAAATATTGCCAAACAGGAGCAAATTATGCCATGCTTTGATGGTGGCTGCAGCATTAAGATTTTCAGACCGTTCATTCACTTTCCTTAGAAGGTCTGTATATTTCCCTGCTGCAAATGGGCGCGCAGCTTTAGGAATGTGGGGAAGAGTTCTGGTGGTGGATGCTTTGATGGCCCCCAGGAGGTCATCTGATGACGTGAAGTTTGCTGGGATGTGTGGGGGTGCCGGGGGGCCTGTGGGCCTTCCCTCTCTACAGGTAACGTCCATGAACCCTCACAGCTGTGGTGCTGACGTAGGGTTCCATCGTTTCTAAGGCTGTGAGATTCCTCACAAACCCGACACGTTCCTCTGAGTCTGGGTCCCCCTCTGGGTGCGTATATTGTGATGATAATCTCTTTCAAGAGAGATTGAGCCTGTTCTTCCCTACATAAAGTTACTTATACATCTACAAGAATAAAATGCTACATTCAAGATACGGCTACCAGTAGCACAAAACGTTTTGACCAGGAGGCAAAACGTACCCTAAGCCCCCCTTCACTCCCTCCACTCCGGCTCGCCACCCGTCTTCAACCACAAACCACCCATTCTCAGCCTGCCTGCTCCTGATTGGTGACTCGCCGACTGCACACTGCACCTCAATGCCATCTACCTGAGTCGATGTCTGGGCCTGCTCCAGCCATCATCTTCAGAATATCCTCGTGCTCCCAGCTGTGAACAACTACCTGATACACATCCTGTTTATCGGTGGAGGTTCTTAGATAGCGCTCATATTCTCAGCACCTCTTATTTGTCATTTTTGCATTTATATTATTGTTAGAGTAATTATTCACTTAGTCACTTTTATGTTATATTTTTTTGACTTGTTTGTTTGCACTGTACATAGCCAAGGGATTGTCTTTATTTTCTATATTAATTAAAGTTTCATTGTTCATACTTTGTGTTTTGCATGTCTTCCCTTACTTTTACCACAGACGACAGCCAAGCAGTCTCTTTTTTTTTTTGTAAATGTGACAGGCATTGACACCAGCCCTTAGGAAGACTGCCGAACATCTATACTCCTATTTTTTCCCGTCACATTTCATGGGGGCCTGTCCGGGATCTTCGCAGGTACTAGTACTAGAACATCAACTTGTGGTAAGTGTACTTGGCTTTGATACAGTTGCTTTTCAATATTTTTATTACTTTTTGTATTCATATGGTGCTGTGTGTATTGCGCATTCCGAGAGTAGCATATGGTGAGTGTTGGATAACTTTGGATTACGTGGTGACTGTAGGCCGCAGTCATTCTCTTAATTGGTCATCCCTCCCTCTGTGTTATTACTCGAGTTTACCACCTTTTGTCCCTAGGATATTTCTCACTCATGGCAGATCACCATTGTGGTACCCTGGTACTTTGGTTTGTATTTGGGTCAAAGCACCCAATCTTCTGCAATCCGACCGAAGGAAGATAAAGAGGGCCATAGTTCCTCTAGCACGGACTTCGTTGCTGAGTTGGGACCTTAGCAGTAGTTCTCGTCACCAGTTGACAATCGCACCCCTACACGTCGGTCAGAGATGATGATATTTACTTAGGTAGGGAATTAGCTTTCTTTTTACAGAGCACAAAGTTCGCTAATTCTGTAAGTATCATATTTCATTTGGTGGGAAACCCCTTGCTTATGTCCTATAGAGACTCAGCAAGGTATGCCTACATTCTTGGCCTACCTTATTCACTTTTGAAACAATTAAATGTTTCATTTGTTTTAGAAACTCAGTTTCGTTTATTTAGTAGGATTTTCTTGCCCTTATTCTCTTACATTGAGTACCAGGTACAAGATTTCCTGCGATTTTGATTGACTAATCATTAACGTTAATTGTTAACAATTCCACAGGATAGGTACCAGTTGCCACGTTATCCTGTTTCTGACATTTACCATATTACAGTATGTTCGTTGTACATTTATTTGCTATTCTTTCACAATGTTTCGTCTCCAAGCTTTCCGTAACAATCCAGCAGGTGAAATAGGGAACTTAAGTCGTGCCAAGAGGACCGAATTACAAGCTCTTGCACATGAGTATCAACTAGATGTTCCCTCTGGAGCCAACAAAAATGACATACACAACATACTCTTGGATTACCTCTTAGAAGAAGGGATAATCGATTCTGAAACTCACGAAAATTAGTCTATTGCAGATAAACATGGTCTGGCAGCAATGAAAATCAAGCTAGAACTTGCCGGCAGCAATGAAACTCAAGCTCGAACTTGCCAAGATCGAGCGGGAGCAACAAAAGGAAGCAGCGGCCATCAGGAAGGAAGAACAAGAACGTGGGGCGACCCTGGCGAAAGAAGCTCTCCAGCTCAAGAAAGAAGAGGCCGCCCTACTTAAAGAACAACAGGAACGGGAGGCCGACCTCAAAGAACGAGAGATGGCCTTAAAGAAGGAAGAGGCTGACATAAGGAAGGCCGAACAAGAACGAGAGACTGCACTACTCCGTGAGCGTGAGCAAGTACAGCTAGAAACAAAACAACGTCTCCAGGAGATGCAACGCAAGCATGACAAGAAGCAAGCTGATGTGGCTCTAGCATGTCGTCGACAAGAACTAGAGTTGGAAACTACACACCACACTCGGCGCCAACAAGCTACCACTAATCTTCCTGTAAGTTTCAATGTCTCCCATGCAAGTAAGTTAATGCCACCGTTCGTTGAGACAGAGATCGACGTCTTTTTTACCACCTTTGAGACCCTAGCTAATCAACTTAGCTGGCCTGCAGATCAATGGTCTACCCTTCACAGAGTGCATCTTACAGGTAGAGCTGCAGTTACCCTCAGTACCTTGGCATCTGAGAATGACTACCAGACCCTGAAGCAAGCAGTTTTGGACGCCTACCTTCTCTCCACCGAAAGCTACCGACGAAAATTCCGTGATTACCTAAAGGCAAGTACCACCACCTTTCTAGAATTTGCCAATACCAAAAAGAGATATTTCATGAAATGGCTGGAAGCAACACATGTCTCTACATTTGCAGAACTCGTCAACCTCATGCTAGTTGAAGAATTCTTGAGGCGTGTACCTCCTCCCGTCCGTTTATATTTAGCAGATAAAGAAGAAACCGACTACATCAAATGTGCAAAGTCGGCTGACACCTACAGCCTCATCCACCGGCTGACACCAGAACCACCTTCCAGTAAGAAGTCTTGGTACAGTTACGATAAAGTAAGTACAGATCAAGCGAGCTCACAATTGTATTGTAAGTATTGCAAACTCTATGGACATACCATAGATAAATGTGGGAAGTCTCAATACAAAGGTAGTAATGAATCTACTAAACCCAGACTCCTCCTAAGTCCGGTAAGCCTGTGATGAATGTTGGTGTTCCTGTTAATGATCTTTCTCTCTTCAGTAAACACCTGTATCCTGGAACTGTCTCTACCAACGGAACAGATTCGGAGGGACGTTTCAAATTGAAGATCTTGAGGGACACAGCGGCTCTTCAGTCCATAATATTGAAATCAGCTGTGCCTAATAGCACCTACACCGGGGAAACCGTCCTCATCACCGACCTCACTGCTACCACTCCTTATCCACTCGCCAGAGTCCACCTGGATTGTCCCTTCGTGACCGGTGAAGTTCAAGTCGCCATCATGGAAAAGCTTTTCCCATGCCTAGAGTGCAACTTCTCCTGGGCAACGACTTGGCAGAAGATCTGCAACCGTCCAACCTGATCATCACAGACAAACCCCAAGTGTGTACCTCTGTAATGGATAATCCCATCTTTGAGTATGTTCCAGCAGAGGTTCAAGAAAGTGATGAAGTTTCTCCTCCGGTTTTGGTGACCACCCGTGCACAAGCTGCACGACCGCAACCAGCTGACTCTACTGCTACCACTGTCCCTCAAGACCCTCAGAAGCTACCAGCGAATCTTACTAGATTGGAGTTCCGAAAGTTACAGAGGGAAGATCTTTCATTAACACCATTATTCTTCCAGGCTGAGAGTCAACCTGACAGTATCCCTGGGTTCTTCCTAGAGAACGAGTTGCTCTACCGCAGATATAGACCCAGTAAGCTGAAGGAGGATGACGATTGGGCCAATGTCGAACAACTAGTGATTCCCACCAACCTACGGCCCAATATTCTACACTTGGCCCACGGAGCACTTTCTCACTATGGTTTTAACAAAACCTACCACGGAATCCAACAAGACCACTACTGGCCAGATATGGTTAAAGCAATAAAACAGTACGTACAACAGTGTCATACATGTCAGATGGCAGGTAAACCTAACATCTCTATCCCCAGAGCTCCATTAACTCCTATCCAGGTGCCTGCAGAACCCTTCCACAGACTCATCATAGACTGTGTTGGTCCTTTACCCCGGACCAGTTCTGGCAACGCCTATATACTAACCATCCTGTGTCCTACCATCAGATTCCCCATAGCAGTTTCAGTAAAGAACATTACGGCTGCTACTGTGGTGAAACACCTATTGAAGATCTTCACCCAGTATGGATTTCCAGGAGAGGTTCAAAGTGACTGTGGCACCAACTTCACCTGTGATCTCTTCAAGAAGACACTAGAAGAGTTCAACATCACACAGGTATTGTCCAGCCCCTATCATCCTGCTTCACAGGGTTCTCTTGAGCGTAGTCATCAGACTATTAAAGCACTCCTAAAGAAATTTTGCAATGAGACCTCGAAGGATTGGGATAAACAACTTGACCTCATTATGTGTATTTTCAGAAGTCTCCCCAATGATTCTCTAGGAGTATCTCCTTATGAGATGCTCTACAGACGTAAGTGCCGTACTCCTCTCAAAGCTTTTAAAGACTCTCTACGTAATGCCACCTTCAGTGAGCCTCAGAATGTGCCCCAGTTTTTTCAAAACTTACAACACATTCTAGAGAGAGTACGCAAATTTGCTAATGACAATCTATTGAAAGCCCTGGAGAGGATGAAGACTCATTACGACCAAAGCAGCAAAATAAGGAAATTTAAACCGGGAGACTTCGTGTTGGCCTATTTTCCTATCCAAGGTTCTCCCTTGCAAAACAGGTTTTCAGGACCCTACCGCATCAAGGAGTGCAGAAACAACCACAACTACGTTCTTGAGACTCCAGATAGGCGGCGGAAGACCCAGTTGTGCCACGTCAACCTCCTGAAGCAGTATCAAGGTACTCCCCCCACTGTGTTGGTATCAATCTCCTCATTTAAAGGTTCATACCTCCACAGTGAGACCTTCCCTGCTTCTCCTCCCGAAAGCACTGACACTGAGTCAGTGCCTTCCAACTTGGAAATCCTAACTGATCTTCATACATATTTGCAGGACAATAATAGTGCACCTCTCATAAAAATCTTCAAGGAACATCAGAAGTTGTTCAGCGATGATCCACAGGAGTGTAATGTGATTCAGCACGACATCCAACTGCTCCCTGACACCCGGCCGATTCGTCAACCTTTCTACCGAATCAGCCCTAGCAAAAAGGAAGTTATGCGTGCTGAGGTACAGTACCTCCTGGATCATGGGCTGGCCACCCCTTGTGAGTCCCCCTGGGCCTCACCCTGCATCTTGGTGCCGAAACCGCAAGGTAAAGTGAGGTTGTGTACCGATTATCGGAAATTGAATCTTGTGACTGTCAAGGATGCGTACCCCTTACCTAGAATAGATGACATCCTTGACGCCATTGGTAATGCCCGTTACTTGTCCCAAGTAGACTTGCTCAAAGGGTATTACCAAGTATGTTTGACAGAGCGAGCCAAGAAAATATCTGCCTTCACCATTCCCTTTGGACTATGTAATGCCCCGGCCACCTTCCAGCGAGCTGTCAACTGCGTCATCCAGGGCTTAGATAACACCTACGCCTACTTGGATGATATCGTTGTAGCATCCAACACCTGGAGCGAACATCTGCTCCAGCTGCAACGATTGTTCGCCAAGCTTCTGACAGCCGGCCTCACCATCAACCTGGGCAAGTCCACCTTTGCTAAAGGTAAAGTGCGTTATCTTGGTCATGTGATAGGGAGTGGCAGCCTAGCTCCGTTAAACATGCACACTCAAGCCATCCAGCATTACCCACAGCCTACCACCAGGAAGCAGCTCCTGCGCTTCCTTGGTCTTGCCTCCTACTACCGTAGGTTTGTGAAGAATTTTAGTACGGTAGCGACACCATTGATCACTTTAACCAGCCCTAAGCAACGGTATCATTGGACCATTCAGCAAACCGTTGCTTTTGAACAACTTAAATCACTGCTCTGTTCTAATGCTATTCTCGCCTCGCCAGATATCACGAAGCCTTTCATCCTCCATGTCGACGCCAGTGGTACCGGCATCGGGGGTGTCCTGATGCAACAACGAGGCGAGGAGGTTCTACCTGTTAGCTACTACAGCTACAAGTTAAAACCACACCAGAAGAATTACAGCACTATCGAAAAGGAGCTACTCTCCATCGTCCTGAATTTACAGCACTTTGCACCATACCTACAAGGTGCTCGGTCTACCACCATCTACTCGGACCACAATCCCCTACGCTTCTTGCAGCAAGCCCAATTCAACAATCAACGTCTTCTACGATGGGCTTTATATCTGCAAGATCTTCTACATCAAGGGTTCCGACAACATCACAACCGACGCCCTCTCCAGAGTCTATGAGGTAGAGGCAGCTCCACCTACTACTCTACCATCAGAAGTAACTTGACGCAGTAGAGCAGGCTTCGGGGGAGAGTTGTGACGATAATCTCTTTCAAGAGAGATTGAGCCTGCTCTTCCCTACATAAAGTTACTTATACATCTACAAGAATAAAATGCTACATTCAAGATACGGCTACCAGTAGCACAAAACGTTTTGACCAGGAGGCAAAACGTACCCTAAACCCCCCTTCACTCAATCCACGCCGGCTCGCCACCCATCTTCAACCAGCAAACCACCCATTCTCAGCCTGCCTGCTCCTGATTGGTGACTCGCCGACTGCACACCGCACCTCAACACCATCTACCCGAGTCGATGTCTGGGCCTGCTCCAGCCATCATCTTCAGAATATCCTCGTGCTCCCAGCTGTGAAGAACTACCTGATACACATCCTGTTTATCGGTGGAGGTTCTTAGCGAGCGCTCATATTCTCAGCACCTCTTATTTGTCATTTTTGCATTTATATTATTGTTAGAGTAATTATTCACTTAGTCATTTTTATGTTATATTTTTTGACTTGTTTGTTTGCACTGTACATAGCCAAGGGATTGTCTTTATTTTTGCTTTGTTTTCTATATTAATTAAAGTTTCATTGTTCATACTTTGTGTTTTGCGTGTCTTTCCTTACTTTTACCACAGACGACAGCCAAGCAGTCTCTTTTTTTTTGTAAATGTGACAGGCATTGACACCAGCCCTTAGGAAGACTGCCGAACATCCATACTCCTTTTTTTTCCCGTCACAATACAGTGGTACCTCAGTTTAAGAGTTTAATTCGTTCCTGGAGACAGCTCTTATTCCGAAAACTCGTATTCTGAAGCTAATTTCTCCATAAGAAATAATGGGAAATGAATTAATCCATTCCTGACTACCCCAAAAACCCCATATCAAACTAAATTTTTATACCTAAATCATCTAAATAAACCTACAAAACTATATTCAAGTTATTACTTACCTTGCTCTTGAATGCTGTAGGCGTATGGAAGATGGTGAGGAGGGGGGAGGAGAAGAGGAGTTACTGTTTGGAAGGGAGTCCCTTTCCATTATCACATCAGGCAGTGAGGACTTCACTGGTATGCACACACTGGCACATTTTGCCTGCATACCACTAGGACTTGCTTGTCTTACTAAGAATTTCTCTAAAGACACTTGTTTTTCCCTACATTTTAACACTTGTCTGTAGTAAGACATCACATTATCATTTAAAAGGTCAATGCAACGGCCTGCTACAGCTTTATCTGGGTGTGTTTTTTTCAACAAAACTTTGCAGTTCTTCCCATACTTCACACATTTTCTTAATCAAGGAGGGACATCCTCTACTGCCTCTACTCACAGCTATTTTCTTAGGTTGAACCTTATCAATGGCTTTCTTGAGACCCATGGTGAGATATATAATAACAAACTGTATAGTCAAATGACCAAAAATCCAACAAAACACTGAAAATCCAGGTGAAAATTGATGTGGGATAGTCACTGGGCGCGAGACAATGGTAAACTGCGGGGGGAGGAGGGGCGACGATCGCCGATCGACCACGGCTAGGTCGGCTGTACGCGTATCAACAAACTCGCGTCCCGAGGTAACCCTCGCGTTCCGAGACATAATTTTCGAGGAAATCCTGCTCGTCTTCCGAAAAACTCGCATACAGGGACACTCGCATTCCGAGGTACCACTGTACTGGTATTGTATATGTATATATATATATATATAGATAGATATATATATATATATATATATATTATATATATATATATATATATATATATATATATATATATATATATATATATAGAGCACCACTTGTTTCCGACCCCTTGGGACAAGAGCCGTCGATTAACATGTAAGTTCGTATACGAGAAATAGAGGGGAAAAAATAAAGTAGAAATGTAAAAAGAATTTTCTGGGGGGAGCCCCGTCGGCTCCCCGGAGCTATCCCAGGCTGATATGCTAATGTCAGACTTTGGCATCAGTCATGTGTATGGAGTTCTTAGGCCTACCGGGAACCACGGCCAGAACGGGCCCCCTCAGAGAGGCAAGGGGAGCAATGGCCTATAGAAGCCCCCGTGTGGTGGAGCATTCTATGTCTGCCATCGACTGGGACAGGCACCCAGAAAGGTAAGCGCCCNACATAAACCTGGTTGATACCTGGTTGATGGGGTTCTGGAGTTCTTCTACTCCCCAAGCCCGGCCCGAGGCCAGGCTTGACTTGTGAGAGTTTGGTCCACTAGGCTGTTGCTTGGAGCGGCCCGCAGGCCCACATACCCACCACAGCCCGGCTGGTCCGGAACTCCTTGGAGGAATAAATCTAGTTTCCTCTTGAAGATGTCCACGGTTGTTCCGGCAATATTTCTTATGCTTGCTGGAGGACGTTGAACAACCGCGGACCTCTGATGTTTATACAGTGTTCTCTGATTGTGCCTATGGCACCCCTGCTCTTCACTGTTTCTATTCTGCATTTTCTTCCATATCGTTCACTCCAGTACGTTGTTATTTTACTGTGTAGATTTGGGACCTGGCCCTCCAGTATCTTCCAGGTGTATATTATTTGATATCTCTCTCGTCTTCTTTCTAGTGAGTACATTTGGAGAGCTTTGAGACGATCCCAATAATTTAGGTGCTTTATCGCGTCTATGCGTGCTGTATATGTTCTCTGTATTCCCTCTATTTCAGCAATCTCTCCTGCTCTGAAGGGGGAAGTGAGTACTGAACAGTACTCAAGACGGGACAGCACAAGTGACTTGAAGAGTACAACCATTGTGATGGGATCCCTGGATTTGAAAGTTCTCGTAATCCATCCTATCGTTTTTCTGGCTGTCGCAATATTTGCTTGGTTATGCTCCCTAAACGTTAGGTCGTCAGACATCATTATTCCCAAATCCTTTACATGTTGTTTTCCTACTATGGGCACATTTGATTGTGTTTTGTACCTGTATTATGTTTAAGGTCCTCATTTTTACCGTATCTGAGTACCTGGAATTTATCACTGTTAAACATCATATTATTTTCTGATGCCCAGTCGAAAACTTTATTAATATCAGCTTGAAGTTTTTCAATGTCTTCAGCCGAGGTAATTTTCATACTGATTTTTGTGTCGTCTGCAAAGGATGATACGAAGCTGTGACTTGTATTTTTGTCTATACCTGATATGAGAATAAGGAAAAGCAGCGGCGCAAGGACTGTACCCTGAGGTACAGAGCTTTTAACTGCACTTGGACTAGATTTTATATGGTTGACCATTACTCGCTGAGTCCTGTTTGACAGAAAACTGAGTATCCAGCGTCCTACTTTACCGGTTATTCCCATTGACTTCATTTTGTGTGCTATCACGCCATGGTCACATTTATCGAAAGCCTTTGCGAAGTCCGTGTATATCACATCAGCATTCTGTTTTTCTTCTAATGCCTCAGTGACTTTATCGTAGTGCTCAAGTAGCTGTGAGAGGCACGATCTTCCCGCTCGAAATCCATGTTGGCCTGGGTTGTGAAGGTCATTGGTCTCCATGAAATTGGTGACCTGACTCCTAATCACTCTCAAATACTTTTATTATGTGCGATGTTAGTGCAACTGGTCTATAATTCTTTGCCAATGCTTTGCTCCCTCCCTTGTGTAGAGAGGCTATGTCTGCTACTTTAAGTGCATCTGGTATCTCCCCCGTGTCCAAGCTCTTCCTCCACACTATACTGAGTGCCTGTGCTACCGGCACTTTGCATTTCTTTATAAATATTGAATTCCATGAGTCTGGACCTGGGGCCGAGTGCATGGGCATGTTTTCAATTTCTCTTTCAAAATTTAGTGCGCTCGTGTTGATATCAGTTATATTTACAGGGGTTTGGATATCCAGCATAAAGAAATTGTCTGAATCTTCTACTTTCATGTTGTTTATTGGAGTGCTAAACATGTCCTCATACTGCTTTTTTAGGATTTCACTAATTTCTTTGTCATCCTCCGTGTATGAACCTTCACTTGTACGAATAGGTCCAATACTGGCAGTAGTTTTTGCTTTTGATTTCGCATATGTGAAGAAGTATTTTGGATTTTTCTTTATTTCTGAATTGCTTTCTGTTCTAACTGCCTTTCTTCAGTTTCATATGAGTGTTTCAATTTCCGCTCGATTTCTTCAATCTCCCTATTTAAATTATTCCTTCTTTGACGGGAAATTCGTGTCTGCATAAGCAGTTCCGTTATTCTTTTTCTGCGTTTATAGTGTCTTCTGCGTTCTCTTTTTACGTTGGATCTCTTTCTGGCTTTCCTCAAAGGAACATGTTTCAGACAGACTTGATACGCTTCCGAAGTCAGTTTTTCTATTCCTTCTGTAGGACTTTTATTACTTAAAACAGTTTCCCATGGAATGTTTGTAAGTTCCCTGTTTATTATATCCCAGTCTATCCTTTTATTATTAAAATTGAATTTACTGAATAGCCCCTCTCGCTTTATCAACGTTTTAGGTCTATTCTGAGTATTGATGGTAGTTTGCACTTCAATGAGCTTGTGATCTGAGTATGTGGTATCTGATATCGTAATGTCTCTGATAATGTCTTCATTGTTCGTAAAGACCAGATCTAGAATATTTTCATTTCTCGTTGGCTCCGATATCTGCTGAGTGAAAATTTGTCACAGAATCTAAGTAGTTCTCTAATCTGTGGTTGGTTAGGTCCCGATAGATTTCCTGGTATAATATTATTGTTTGTTATTCTCCACCTGAGACTAGGCAAGTTGAAGTCACCTAAGAAGATAATATCAGGTATCGGGTTCTCCAAATAATCAAGGCTATTCTCTATTTTGTTTATCTGTTCTGTGAATTCCTCAGCCGTTGCATCTGGCGGTTTGTATATTAGAATAATCACTAACTTTATTTTCTCTATTTTTAATCTCAGTACCTCTATCACCTCATTTGTAACGTTTAGGAGCTCCGAGCACACAAGGTCTTCCCTAATATACAGACCCACTCCTCCATGTGACCTAATTTTCCTATCACACCTGTATAGGTTATATCCTGGAATCCAGATCTCACTGTCCAACAATTCCCCTGCATGGGATAAGGGTCCAGGATGGACCGGAACGTCGTCACATAAGGGTCCAGGAGGGACCGGAACGTCGTCACATAAGGGTCCAGGACGGACCGAAACGTCCCTTTTTATTTTCAGATGTGTGGGTTCGGGGGTGTCAAATTTTTAGCTGCGTTACTGCGACTTGCTCTGAGTAACCAGTTCCTCCTTCGTCAGGTTGTACGACAGAGGGAACACCGTGGTGGGCTTGGAGGGTGTGGAGAAGCCAGTCAAGCAGTTCTTCGACCTGTACCCCGATCTCCAGCACGCCACCGAGGACCTTGCCTTCGGGAAGCTCTTCAAGGTATGAGTGGTGGAGGGAAGGGAACTGTCAGAGGGGGAAAGCACCAAGCCATTACGACTATATAGCACGGTGAAGGGACCAGGATAAAGATTTGGGATGGGACGGCGGGAAAAAGGAATGGTTCCCAACCACTTGTGGACGGTCGGGGATTGAACCTGCTTGAAGCGAGACCGTCGCTCTACCGTCCTCTCCAAGTGGTTGGGCATGAGTGGCAGAGATGGTTCTGGATCGGAAGAGCTTTGTGGAACGTCTCCAAAAAGATCGGATCTCTATGTACCGGATTCCTTTTAATAACGGACCAAATCCTCATAATGGATCTGCCTCCGAAAATCGAATTTTTTGGAAAAAATTCTGAATTTTGGAGAAAGACGCGATCTCTTCCAACAGTAATGATATGTCTTGCAGCAACTATTTTCTCAAACGTACAAAGCATGTACTGTTGGACTTGTACAAAGCCACCTTTTGTGTTGCTGAATATCATACTAAATGGCAAATGGCATACTAAAACAAATAAAAAGGTACTTTTTTTTATTTTTAACCTAACGTGTTTAAGGCGTAAAGTAATTTCCAGCTTATTGTACGCTATCTTAGGCCTAATAGAGTACATATATGAGCTACACTAGGCCTTGGAATATTTAGGTTTGTGTTTTGGCATTTGTCGTGCCCTCATGAAGCATGCTGGCTACGACAGTCCATTTTTGTACGTTTGACCATATGGTACCTGTTATAGGCCTAGGCAGGGGTAATAATACCGTTAAGACTACTGCTCTGTATATAAGGAAGCTGTCGTTCACTTTTGTAAATGTTTAATTAATATTACCAGGGTAAATCCTCCTGTTAATCCATCTCCACCAGACACTCGCTAATCCATCGTCATCGCACTCACTAATCCATCACCCAGAGAAACTGTGCTCAGCAGCAGACAGGATAATCAGCCAGCTTGTCTGTGGTCGTCAGCAGACAAGACTCTGCCACTCTTCCCTCCTTCCGCAGAGCAGTGACGGCCGCCTGCAGGTGTATGTGTGCGATGTGACCAAGGTGCCGCCACGAGCCCTGGGCAAGTTTGACGCTGTCTTCGACTGGGGCGCCTACACCGCCATCCGGCCGGGCGACAGGCTCAGGTAGGTCACCTGGGGGCCCAGACCGCCATCCGGCCGGGCGACAGGCTCAGGTAGGTCACCTGGGGGGCCCAGACCGCCATCCGGCCGGCGACAGGCTCCGGTAGGTCACCAGGGGGGCCCACACCGCCATCCGGCCTGGCGACAGGCTCGGGTAGGTCACCTGGGGGGGCCTACACCGCCATCCGGCCGGGCGACAGGCTCAGGTAGGTCACCTGGGGGGCCCATACCGCCATCCGGCCGGGCGACAGGCTCAGGTAGGTCACCTGGGGGGCCTACACCGCCATCCGGCCGGGCGACAGGCTCAGGTTGGTCACCTGGGGGCCCACACCGCCATCCGGCCGGGCGACAGGCTCAGGTAGGTCACCTGGGGGGCCTACACCGCCATCCGGCCGGGCGACAGGCTCAGGTTGGTCACCTGGGGGCCCACACCGCCATCCGGCCGGGCGACAGGCTCGGGTAGGTCACCTGGGGGCCCACACCGCCATCCGGCCGGGCGACATGCTCAGGTAGGTCACCTGGGGGGGCCTACACCGCCATCCGGCCGGGCGACAGGCTCGGGTAGGTCACCTGGGGGCCCACACCGCCATCCGGCCGGGCGACATGCTCAGGTAGGTCACCTGGGGGGCCCATACCGCCATCCGGCCGGGCGACAGGCTCGGGTAGGTCACCTGGGGGGCCTACACCGCCATCCGGCCGGGCGACAGGCTCAGGTAGGTCACCTGGGGGCCTACACCGCCATCCGGCCGGGCGACAGGCTCATGTAGGTCACCTGGGGGGCCCACACCGCCATCCGGCCGGGCGACAGGCTCATGTAGGTCACCTGGGGGGCCTACACCGCCATCCGGCCGGGCGACAGGCTCCGGTAGGTCACCTGGGGGCCTACACCGCCATCCGGCCGGGCGACAGGCTCGGGTAGGTCACCTGGGGGGCCCAGACCGCCATCCGGCCGGGCGACAGGCTCAGGTAGGTCACCTGGGGGGCCCAGACCGCCATCCGGCCGGGCGACAGGCTCGGGTAGGTCACCTGGGGCCCACACCGCCATCCGGCCGGGCGACAGGCTCAGGTAGGTCACCTGGGGGCCCACACCGCCATCCGGCCGGGCGACAGGCTCAGGTAGGTCACCTGGGGGCCCAGACCGCCATCCGGCCGGGCGACAGGCTCAGGTAGGTCACCTGGGGGGCCCAGACCGCCATCCGGCCGGGCGACAGGCTCAGGTAGGTCACCTGGGGGGCCCAGACCGCCATCCGGCCGGGCGACAGGCTCAGGTAGGTCACCTGGGGGGCCCAGACCGCCATCCGGCCGGGCGACAGGCTCAGGTAGGTCACCTAGGGGTCCATTTTCGCGTTAAATTTAAAAAACTGGTTAACAAAAAATGGGGAAAATAAACAAGAAAATGTAAGTCTTAGGCAGCCAGACATGTTAATTCAATTCCTGAAGCTTTTATTTTGGCTGTATCAGTTCTTGAAGCTGGTATTTAGCTGTGTCAAACGGTAAGTTGAAAAACAAAAAACAGGACGTCAGCTTAGGTCATCTGATATACGTCAAATCTGAACAGAAAGCCGCTGTGATCATTAATTAGTTCCCACTATCATCTATGGTTTAGTTAATGTGGTAGAGTTTAATAGTAGAAGTAGGCATTTATCAGTCTCAGGAGACTATGGAGTTGCGCTCTGGTTGTCGGTTTGGAGTGGCTTCTCCAGGGCGCACAGCCAGGGTAGGTTGATACGGGAAGAAGCTGTTACCCATGCAGCAGGTTCCAATGGAAAGGCAAACGCCAATGTAATCGGTACTATACCAAATCTAGTACCGACTGCTTATATATATATCATACGACTACTTCTAAAAATACCATTTGACTTAGTTTAGATAGACCTTTACATAATTATTGT
>WNGS01066681.1:5833412-5881176 GCA_020271785.1 Procambarus virginalis | reverse complement strand
CCCTCCTTTTTCATGAGACCATATTAGACCGCTGCCCTCCGCTATATTCCTCGCTCTGCCTTTCGGGGCACGAGGAAGTGAGTTCCCTGGTGTAATACAGACTGTGCTCGGGCTGTCTGCTGTAAGCGTGCAGCTAGAAGAAAACGCCGACACCACAGACGGCTGCTTCTTTTCTTTTTTATTTTGTTTCGTAGGCGAGTGCATTGGCGCGTAGGGCCATTCGCACGGCTAAACGTGGGAGTTGAAAATCAGTTCTCATCTTCTTTCATCTTACCTTTTCTCAAGCCCCTTCTTGAATCTCGTCCCTTTAGATTTGTGCACTCATCTCCAGCTCCCCTATAATGATCCCTTTCCTCTCTCAGAAACTCCAGTCTGCCCAGGCCGAGTGCGGCTCTACGGCAGCGGGCTGAGATCACATTCATTACGAGATGCTACATCATCTCCCAACATGCATGTTTTCAGTATTTACTGAATCTGTATAACCATATCTGGGATTCGTCTCCAGTCCCTGAGGACTGGCTTGAGGTGGTTGTTCTTCCTATTCGGAAACCTGGATTTTCTAGTGACATCCCTCAGGACTTCTGCCCCATTGCCCTCACGAGCTGATCTGCAAACTCTTTGAACGTATACCGTATGGTCCAATGACCATATGCTGTGGTCCTTGAACACTATCACCACTTCTCCCCTTCTCAATTTGGCTTTCACAGTGTCGCAGCACAACTAATGCCTTGTTGAGGTCTATATTCATACTGCATTTGCTGCTAAGACCTCCGTTGTTGCTGTCCTTTTTTACTTGGAAAGGCATATGACACCACCTGGTGAGACCATATTCTGTCCCAACTGTTCTGTTGGCCTTCGTGGTAGTCTCCTTCTCTTGCTACAAAGCTTCCTCTCTAATCGTTCCTTTATAGTACTGCTCTCTGCCTCTTTTTTTCCAACACGATGGTGTGCCCCAAGGTAGTGTTCTGAGCACTACTCTTTTCCTGGTTGCCATCAATGGTCTTCTATCTTCCGTCTGACATCATCTCAGCTCTGTATGTTGACGATCTTACCTTGTTGTCGTCGCGGTGATGATTCAACTTCCCTCCAACGACGACTTAAACTTGCCATTGATGCCGTGTCGTCCTCGGCCACTAGCCATGGCTTAAAGTTCTCTACAACTAAGACTTGTGCTATGACTTTACTCAGAAGCAGGTCGTTCTTCGTCTCCCTCGTCACTTTCCGGTCATCCTCTTGTGTACAGAGATAAGCTTTTGGGTTATTCTTTAAGCGTTTGTCTTGGTCGCCCCATATCTCTTACCTCCGAGTTGAATGCTCTAAGGCTTTAACTTACTTCGGTCTTTTCCTATAATTCTTAGGGAGCTGATAGGTGCACACCGCTCTTTACATTCCTCTCTCATGCTGTCTAAACTTGATAATGGTTGTCCTGCTTACTCTCGTTTTCCTCTCCATTACTCTTTGCCGTCTTGACGCTCTGCATCATACTGGGTTGCACCTCAGCTCTGGTGCCTTTCGTTCGACTCCCACCCTCAGTCTCTATGTGAAACCGGCGTCCTGTCTCTACAGGATCGCCGTGATCGCGCTACCTTGTGTGGCCCTACACACACCCTCACTCTCGCTTATGCTGTTCTTTGACCTTTACCCCCTCCTGTGGTCCTTGTTCCCTTTCACCTCTTACTTTTTCCTGTACGGTTGTCTTGCTTGCAAGGATCTCTTTCGTTCGTGTTACCAATATTTCTCCTCGTCATACTGTCCTTGCTCCCGTGGAGGGTCCCCCTTCCTAATTTTGTGCAGCCCTGACCCCATCACTAAAGCTTTTACCACTCCTACAGTTCTGCTGAACGCCTTTTCCTTGAACACTTTATTGCACACTCCCGCTTCATATCCGTCTTCACCGATGGGTCTAAGTCTGCAGACGGTGTGGGCTACTCTGTGTTGTTTTTCCTGACCACCCTGTGTGTGTCGCCTGCCTCCGGAGACTAGCATCTTCACGGCAGAACTTTATGCTATTTTGTATGCTCTTCAACTGCTTTCTCGCTGTCAATCTTCCTTTGTTGCTGTAGTTGACTCTCTCGTGCCCTCATGGGTCTGGAGGCCTTTAATCCAGTCCATCCGGTAGTAGTCGAAATACAACATTGGCTATTTCTTATCTCCAGCAGGTTTAAGACAGTGGAGTTTTGCTGGGTCCCATCCATGTTGGCGTGTCCTTAAATGAGCATGCTAACACTGCTGCTAAAGAGGCTACCCCCACACTTGTCCCATCTCCCGTAATGGTATTCCTCATTCCGACTTCTACCCAGTTATTCATCCTCAATCCTTGCCTGTTGGCAGGGTCGTTGGTCTTCTGTTACTGGTAACAAGCTGCGTGCTCTTAAGGGTTGCGTGCCCCCACGGCCTTCCTCCTACCACCGTAACCGACGGTGGGAAACAGCTCTGGCAAGGTTACGTATTGGCCATACACGCTTAACTCATGGACACTTGCTTCCTTCGTGTGTCTTGCTTCCTTCGGTGTCTTGCTCTCGTGCCTTGCCCCGTCCCTCGCGGTCACTTGTCCTTCGATAGTATCCTTGGTGATCAGATGCTTTGATATCGTTCGCGTTATGCGCTTTGTTCTCGTTTTGACTTCCTTAGTGATATTTAGCATCTTTTGAATATCCTGCACATTTGGTGCTACATAGCCTTCCTGGCTTGGGGCCTTTTTGGATAATTACTTACTCGTTATGCAGTTATTTATGAACTTATGCGACCAATCCTCTTCATTGTTATCAGCAACTTCTAATGGTTGAATTTAAGTTATATTGAATTCCAGAACATCTTTACAATAGAGAACCATGAACGATGCCCACCGCACCACCACGGTCCTCACCCTGGGGGGGAGGAGGACGTGCAGTGCACCATGCTAAAGGCCTCAACAACCACGCTAAAGGCCTCGACAACCACGCCGTCTCTGAATTGAAGAAGGACCCTTTACTGCAAGAGCTGGAGTGGAGTTTGGACAACTGGGTTCATCTCTATGACAAGTGGGTGAGTTAAGGCTTTTGTCAACCATATTTAGGGCAGGATCTATCTTGAGATGATTTTGGGCTTTAGTGTCCTCGCGGCCCGGTCCTCGACCAAGCCTCCACCCCCAGGAAGCAGCCCGTGACAGCTGACTAACACCCAGGTACCTATTTTACTGCTAGGTAACAGGGGCATAGGGTGAAAGAAACTCTGCCCATTGTTTCTCGCCGGCGCCCAGGACCACAGGATCACCCAGATTCACTCTTATGTCTAACCAACGCTTGAAACACTCCAGCGATCTCACTTTTATTACAATGCAATTTATTGCTTAAATATACAAATCGGAAGGTAGAGAGAGAGAGAAGTGAAGTTGACTGAAAGACATATGAAATTACGTCATGTGAAACCCTTTTAAGAACAATTTATTCAATCCTTAAATTAGACGACACTCAACCCACAATCTGAAAATAGAGGAATTGACGTTTCGGACCATTATCACCCAACTTAATAATGGTCCAGAACGGACCGAAACCTTGTCAGTTCCTTTATTTTCTGATATATGGGTTGAGTGTCAAATAGTCAGCCGCGTTATTTTGACCGACTGTGTGAAAATAAAAGATAAGCAGGTGACCTCAGGCCAGTATTACAAACACCAATGAGCTTTAGTGTTTATTCGGAAACAAATTATATTAATATTATCCAAATAAATTCAATGCAAAACAATGATTTTAAATTGTACTCAGTAAGGAGTGTTGCGGTATGTAACACTGATCTATATAACGTGTGTCAGTGTTAATACTGAAGCCGTCAGTAAGTATTAATTTAGCTTCTGGAGAATGTTGGTAGCTTTCTCACCCTGTCCTGGCCGTGTCAAGTTCGTTATCTAGATAACGAGGCTGTTGTTATCTGGATAAGAAGTTGCCAGCCTTCAACAGTTCATCTCTCAGCTATCTGGGGTCAAAGGTCAAAGCAGAGTTTGAGGGGGGGGGGGAAATAACAGCCACTTTCTATACCTTGGAGGCATAAAGAATTAGAAAAAGGGAGGGGACATTGTTACATAGTGTTACAGGTTGTTACCTGTAACATTGTTACAGGTAAACACCCTGTCAGGTGTAACAGTATGACAGGTGTACAGGTGCGTGACCTTGTCACTGGATGGGTGCTGATAGGATGCTTGACAGGCAAATGAATGCTGAATGTAGGCCACTATACATGTGAAGAGCTTAGTTTAGAGATCATTGATGTCCAGTTTCTGTCTTGGACCCTTGTCACGTAAGTGTCCAGGACAGCTAAAAGTTGTCACGTAAGTGTCCAGGACAGCTAAAAGTTGTCACGTAAGTGTCCAGGACAGCTAAAAGTTGTTACGTAAGTGTCCAGGACAGCTAAAAGTTGTCACGTAAGTGTCCAGGACAGCTAAAAGTTGTCACGTAAGTGTCCAGGACAGCTAAAAGTTGTCACGTAAGTGTCCAGGACAGCTAAAAGTTGTCACGTAAGTGTCCAGGACAGCTAAAAGTTGTCACGTAAGTGTCCAGGACAGCTAAAAGTTGTCACGTAAGTGTCCAGGACAGCTAAAAGTTGTCACGTAAGTGTCCAGGACAGCTAAAAGTTGTCACGTAAGTGTCCAGGACAGCTAAAAGTTGTCACGTAAGTGTCCAGGACAGCTAAAAGTTGTCACGTAAGTGTCCAGGACAGCTAAAAGTTGTCACGTAAGTGTCCAGGACAGCTAAAAGTTGTCACGTAAGGGTCCAGGACAGCTAAAAGTTATGTGGCAAGGTTTAGCTGTCCTGGACCCTTATGTGACAACGTTTAGCTGTCCTGGACCCTTATGTGACAAGGTTTAGCTGTCCTGGACCCTTATGTGGCAAGGTTTAGCTGTCCTGGACCATTATGTGACAAGGTTTAGCTGTCCTGGACCATTATGTGACAAGGTTTAGCTGTCCTGGACCATTATGTGACAAGGTTTAGCTGTCCTGGACCCTTATGTGGCAAGGTTTAGCTGTCCTGGACCATTATGTGACAAGGTTTAGCTGTCCTGGACCATTATGTGACAAGGTTTAGCTGTCCTGGACCCTTATGTGGCAAGGTTTAGCTGTCCTGGACCATTATGTGACAAGGTTTAGCTGTCCTGGACCATTATGTGGCAAGGTTTAGCTGTCCTGGACCATTATGTGGCAAGGTTTAGCTGTCCTGGACCATTATGTGGCAAGGTTTAGCTGTCCTGGACCCTTATGTGGCAAGGTTTAGCTGTCCTGGACCCTTATGTGGCAAGGTTTAGCTGTCCTGGACGTTTCTCACATGATTTGAATTCTCGCCACAGCCTTTATCCTCAGCTGTGTGGGTTGGGTGTCCTAACTCTCCCGTACACGTCACTATTCCCCATCAACTCGTACGATATCTCCCTGACTTAACTCTTACAACTACCCCCTGCCAGCCCTGGAGCGGGTCGAAGGGACATCCGTCAGCTGAGCTGGTGGAGCACGTGAAGGAGCTCCTACCCACGGAGCCTGCAAGAGTGTTGGTGCCTCTGTGTGGCAGGTCGCCCGACCTCCGCTGGTGAGTTAGTCTGTCTCATATCCCTTCTCTTTCCTTAAACAGGTTTCCCTGTTTGTTTTTCAAACACTATGTTGGCGTTATATATGTATTTCCTATTAGTTTATGATTTAGCGGGATTGATCAATGCAGTCAGCTCTCAGCAGAATGGTCCCGGGTTCATTTCCCGTGGAAGGCGAGAATTAGGGATACGTCTCCTTACACCTGATGCCTTTGCTCACCTAGAAGACTCATTCATTGGCATAGGCGCCCTAGAGGGACATAGATACACACACAATAATTTGTCATTTGTTTTATGTAACTTATCTAACTGTATTTTGGTAAGCAGATGCCTCTGGGGTCAGAACGCGGGGTCTAGCCTAGTCGTCCCTGATCGTAGCATATCCATAGAACCACAATACCGGGGTTCTTAAGCCTGTTATTGTTAAGACGTAGTATGTGAATTAACAACTTTATTAGATGGGATTTACCAGTCGTGGTTAATCCGAGTATACCTATCTGTAATGTGGGCAAGAGCTACTCGGATCTACAGACCGTAGATCGTAATCATAACTATAGATACTGTATGATATCATGGTAAATATATCATAAATATCAAATATATCTATGATATCAAAGACAAATTAGAGCAATAATTGGCATGAATGACCCAGATCACGTTGTAAGGGATCATGNGCTGCCTGCTGGTGGATGACTGGCTGCCTGCTGGTGGATGACTGGCTGCCTGCTGGTAGATGACTGGCTGCCTGCTGGTGGATGACTGGCTGCCTGCTGGTGGGTGACTGGCTGCCTGCTGGTGGATGACTGGCGGCCTGCTGGTGGATGACTGGCTGCCTGCTGGTAGATGACTGGCTGCCTGCTGGTGGGTGACTGGCTGCCTGCTGGTGGGTGACTGGCTGCCTGCTGGTGGGTGACTGGCTGCCTGCTGGTGGGTGACTGGCTGCCTGCTGGTGGGTGACTGGCTGCCTGCTGGTGGGTGACTGGCTGCCTGCTGGTGGATGACTGGCTGCCTGCTGGTGGATGACTGGCTGCCTGCTGGTGGATGACTGGCTGCCTGCTGGTGGGTGACTGGCTGCCTGCTGGTGGGTGACTGGCTGCCTGCTGGTGGATGACTGGCTGCCTGCTGGTGGATGACTGGCTGCCTGCTGGTGGATGACTTACTGCCTGCTGGTGGGTGACTGGCTGCCTGCTGGTGGGTGACAGGCTGCCTGCTTGTGGGTGACTGGCTGCCTGCTGGTGGATGACTGGCTGCCTGCTGGTGGATGACTGGCTGCCTGCTGGTGGATGACTGGGTGCCTGCTGGTAGATGACTGGCTGCCTGCTGGTGGGTGACTGGCTGCCTGCTGGTGGGTGACTGGCTGCCTGCTGGTGGGTGACTGGCTGCCTGCTGGTGGGTGACTGGCTGCCTGCTGGTGGATGACTGGCTGCCTGCTGGTGGATGACTGGCTGCCTGCTGGTGGATGACTGGCTGCCTGCTGGTGGGTGACTGGCTGCCTGCTGGTGGGTGACTGGCTGCCTGCTGGTGGATGACTGGCTGCCTGCTGGTGGATGACTGGCTGCCTGCTGGTGGATGACTTACTGCCTGCTGGTGGGTGACTGGCTGCCTGATGGTGGGTGACAGGCTGCCTGCTTGTGGGTGACTGGCTGCCTGCTGGTGGATGACTGGCTGCCTGCTGGTGGATGACTGGCTGCCTGCTGGTGGATGACTGACTGCCTGCTGGTGGGTGACTGGCTGCCTGCTGGTGGATGACTGACTGCCTGCTGGTGGGTGACTGGCTGCCTGCTGGTGGGTGACTGGCTGCCGGCTGGTGGGTGACTGGCTGCCTGCTGGTGGATGACTGACTGCCTGCTTGTGGGTGACTGGCTGCCTGCTGGTGGATGACTGGCTGCCTGCTGGTGGATGACTGGGTGCCTGCTGGTGGATGACTGGGTGCCTGCTGGTGGATGACTGGCTGCCTGCTGGTGGGTGACTGGCTGCCTGCTGGTGAATGACTGGCTGCCTGCTGGTGGATGACTGGCTTCCTGCTGGTGGATGACTGGCTGCCTGCTAGTGGATGACTGACTGCCTGCTGGTGGGTGACTGGCTGCCTGCTGGTGAATGACTGGCTGCCTGCTGGTGGATGACTGGCTTCCTGCTGGTGGATGACTGGCTGCCTGCTAGTGGATGACTGACTGCCTGCTGGTGCGTGACTGGCTGCCTGCTGGTGGGTGACTGGCTGCCTGCTGGTGGGTGACTGGCTGCCTGCTGGTGGGTGACTGGCTGCCTGCTGGTGAATGACTTGCTGTCTGCTGGTGGATGACTGGCTGCCTGCTGATGGATGACTGTCTGCCTGCTGGTGGATGACTGGCTGCCTGGTGGTGGATGACTCGTTGCCTGCTGGTGGATGACTGGCTGACTACTGATGGATGACTGGCTGCCTGCTGGTGGATGACTGGGTGCCTGCTGGTAGATGACTGGCTGCCTGCTGGTGGGTGACTGGCTGCCTGCTGGTGGGTGACTGGCTGCCTGCTGGTGGGTGACTGGCTGCCTGCTGGTGGGTGACTGGCTGCCTGCTGGTGGATGACTGGCTGCCTGCTGGTGGATGACTGGCTGCCTGCTGGTGGATGACTGGCTGCCTGCTGGTGGGTGACTGGCTGCCTGCTGGTGGGTGACTGGCTGCCTGCTGGTGGATGACTGGCTGCCTGCTGGTGGATGACTGGCTGCCTGCTGGTGGATGACTTACTGCCTGCTGGTGGGTGACTGGCTGCCTGATGGTGGGTGACAGGCTGCCTGCTTGTGGGTGACTGGCTGCCTGCTGGTGGATGACTGGCTGCCTGCTGGTGGATGACTGGCTGCCTGCTGGTGGATGACTGACTGCCTGCTGGTGGGTGACTGGCTGCCTGCTGGTGGATGACTGACTGCCTGCTGGTGGGTGACTGGCTGCCTGCTGGTGGGTGACTGGCTGCCGGCTGGTGGGTGACTGGCTGCCTGCTGGTGGATGACTGACTGCCTGCTTGTGGGTGACTGGCTGCCTGCTGGTGGATGACTGGCTGCCTGCTGGTGGATGACTGGGTGCCTGCTGGTGGATGACTGGGTGCCTGCTGGTGGATGACTGGCTGCCTGCTGGTGGGTGACTGGCTGCCTGCTGGTGAATGACTGGCTGCCTGCTGGTGGATGACTGGCTTCCTGCTGGTGGATGACTGGCTGCCTGCTAGTGGATGACTGACTGCCTGCTGGTGGGTGACTGGCTGCCTGCTGGTGAATGACTGGCTGCCTGCTGGTGGATGACTGGCTTCCTGCTGGTGGATGACTGGCTGCCTGCTAGTGGATGACTGACTGCCTGCTGGTGCGTGACTGGCTGCCTGCTGGTGGGTGACTGGCTGCCTGCTGGTGGGTGACTGGCTGCCTGCTGGTGGGTGACTGGCTGCCTGCTGGTGAATGACTTGCTGTCTGCTGGTGGATGACTGGCTGCCTGCTGATGGATGACTGTCTGCCTGCTGGTGGATGACTGGCTGCCTGGTGGTGGATGACTCGTTGCCTGCTGGTGGATGACTGGCTGACTACTGATGGATGACTGGCTGCCTGCTGGTGGATGACTCGTTGCCTGCTGGTGGATGACTGGCTGTCTGCTGGTGGATGACTGGCTGCCTGCTGGTGGATGACTGGCTGCCTGCTGGTGGGTGACTGGCTGCCTGCTGGTGAATGACTTGCTGTCTGCTGGTGGATGACTCGTTGCCTGCTGGTGGATGACTGGCTGCCTGCTGGTGGATGACTGGCTGCCTGCTGGTGGGTGACTGGCTGCCGGCTGGTGAATGACTTGCTGTCTGCTGGTGGATGACTGGCTGCCTGCTGGTGGATGACTGTCTGCCTGCTGGTGGATGACTGGCTGCCTGCTGGTGGATGACTCGTTGCCTGCTGGTGGATGACTGGCTGTCTGCTGGTGGATGACTGGCTGCCTGCTGGTGGATGACTCGTTGCCTGTTGGTGGATGACTGGCTGCCTGCTGGTGGATGACTGCCTGCCTGCTGGTGGATGACTCGTTGCCTGCTGGTGGATGACTGGCTGCCTGCTGGTGGATGACTGGCTGCCTGCTGGTGGATGACTGGCTGCCTGCTGGTGGATGACTGGCTGCCTGCTGGTTGATGACTGAATGCCTGCTGGTGGATGACTGGCGTCCTGCTGGTGGATGACTGGCGGCCTGCTGGTGGATGACTGCCTTCTGGTGGATGACACACTGCCTGCTGGTGGATGACTCGCTCCAACTCACATGTTTGACTCGAGTTTTAGGTGACAGAAAGCCTGGACAGGACCCGACCTTTGACCTGAGCCACACACGAGTCTCTGTAGACTGTGTTTCCAGCCAGTCACCAACCAGCCAGCCAGTCAGCCAGTCACCAACCAGCCAGCCAGTCAGCCAGTCACCAACCAGCCAGCCAGTCAGCCAAATTTCTTCACCATGCCTAACATAGCCATCTTCGCTAAAGTGAATTATTAGAACCATTTTAATTGTGGATTGAGTGACGTGACTCTTCCTGGACGGGTATATCCGTCTGGGTATGTATATATATATATATATATATATATATATATATATATATATATATATATATATATATATATATATATATATATATATATATCCTGGGTATATCCCAATAGAGCTTTCTGAATTGGATATCACTTGACGAAGCCTCACAACATGAGTAAGTTATTCATCTATAATGATTAACTTATACGTATTCATCAAGTTACTTAAGTTATTCATTACTTTCGTGGATCACTATTCCTAAGATCATTCTCGAGACTCATATTAGTCACTACACTCCTTGTGAATTTGAGTTATCATCATGGCGAGTAATTTGACTCACCTGTCTCTTCAGTAGTCATCAGTACCTCCGTAAAGTCATCACATTCGTTAAGTAATGAGTCATTTAATTCAGCATTACTCACGAGAACGGTGAGTGAGTCTAGAGACTCAACATTGCTTTCTAGAGAAGTTAGTCACTTACATAAATCTCTAGAATAGAATAACTCACCCAATGAATATCTTAACGGGGAAAAAATGAGTAATTCCTCATCTTTCTCACGGGTGAAGTGAGTCACTTGACCCCCAATGGCCCTTCCAGGCCCTGAGTGACTTATCTGACCCTGACCGGAACGCGTATGAAACACGTATGTAACAAGAGTAAGGATCATCTAGTTAAGCCCGTGTTGTGACGAGGTTGTGACCAATCAGACGGCAGTATCCGTGTCATTAGATGTCCTTTTTGCCCCCAGGAGTGTCCGCTGGACCTTCCTCAGTGGTTGTTGAAGAGGCTCAGAATTATGTCATTTCATGAGTTCGAAGTGTTTCAAAAGCTCTTGACAGCTCATTCAGAGGTACAATTCTCTCTCTCTCTCTCCTCTCTCTCTCTCTCTCTCTCCTTCTCTCTCTCTCTCTCTCTCTCTCTCTGATTGAACCACGATGAAATTGCGAGCTTGGATAGATAAATATGACATTAATAGATTGTTGCAGAGGGGGGTAGAGGTGAAGTGGGGGAGGGGGAGTGTTCCAGGTGGGAGATGGTTAGAGGGTAGAGTGACAGGGGGGGGGGGATGATAGAGGGATAGGATAAGTGTGTCGATAGATGAGTAAGGAGCAGTTCATATGACTTTAGGGTGTGAGTGCTTGCTGATCAGGTGATTGTGGGTGAATGGGTTTGGGTGTGTGTGGAATACCAAATACAGCCAGAGGTGACACCGGTGCCGTGGAGTCCATACTCATCGTATGAGCAGCAGGGTGAGGAGATTACAAAGGGCACACAGTTATAATTAGACCGTAACATACGTTGTTTTGACGCTGATACTAACAGTTTCCTTGTACACTTCATGTAAAATTATAATAACATGATTATATATATATATATAATATATATATATATATATATATAATATATATATATATATATATATATATATATGTGTGTGTGTGTGTATTCACTTAGTTGTATTTTTACGGGGGTTGAGCTTTGCTCTTTCGGCCCGCCTCTCAACTGTCAATCAACTGTTTTTACTAACTACACTAACTACTTTTTTTTTTTTTTTTTTTTTTTTTTTTTTTTTTTTTTTCTCTCCACACCACACACACCCCAGGAAGCAGCCCGTGACAGCTGACTAACTCCCAGTACCTATTTACTGCTAGGTAACAGGGGCATTCAGGGTGAAAGAAACTTTGCCCATTTGTTTCTGCCGGGTGCGGGAATCGAACCCGCGCCACACAATTACAAGTCCTGCACGCTATCCACCAGGCTACCTGGCCCCCACCGGCTACCTGTGTGTGTGTGTGTGTGTGTGTGTGTGTGTGTGTGTGTGTGTGTATCAAGAAAATAAACACGTGATTAAAAATGTAACAGTGTCAGACCACGGAGGAAAATTGAAACAGGAATTTCCTTAAGTACTTTCGTATATAATACATCTTCAGGAGTCTGAAGATGTATAATATACGAAGTACTTAAGGAAATTCCTGTTTCAATTTTCCTCCGTGGTCTGACACTGTCATATATATATATATATATATATATATATATATATATATATATATATATATATATATATATATATATATATATATATATATATATACAGCCGGTTGTCCAGCAGAGAGAGAACCCCGTTATCTAATGCTCCGCAACTCTGATGAGCCTGTCGGTCGCCCAGACGGGATCACGAGGAACTTCTGGATGAATGGTAGACAGTTGGTCTAAGACTACACTTGCGTTTCAACTTTGGCCACACCAATGTTGATTCTGTGTTGCACAGCCAGTCGGTGCTGCCAATCACCGGGAAGCAGCCAAAACTCGTAAATACAGAGACCTTGATCACCACTACGATTTTGTCCCCATTGCCTCAGAGACACTTGGTGGCTGGGGTGAGAGTGCTGCTAGTTTTTTTTTAAGGCGCTGGGTTCTAAGCAAATTGAAACAATTAGAGACCCCTAGAGCCGCCAGGTCTTAATAACCTTTAACCTATTAAGACCTATCAGCCTCTGGAGGGTTATTAAGACCACCACAACACCTTACTGACCAACCAGCAAGTTTGGTGTTGGACTTAAGACCTATCAACCTCTGGAGGGTTATTAAGACCACCACAACACCTTACTGACCAACCAGCAAGTTTGGTGTTGGACTTAAGACCTATCAACCTCTGGAGGGTTATTAAGACCACCACAACACCTTACTGACCAACCAGCAAGTTTGGTGTTGGACTTAAGACCTATCAACCTCTGGAGGGTTATTAAGACCACCACAACACCTTACTGACCAACCAGCAAGTTTGGTGTTGGACTTAAGACCTATCAACCTCTGGAGGGTTATTAAGACCACCACAATACCTTACTGACCAACCAGCAAGTTTGGTGTTGGACTTAAGACCTATCAACCTCTGGAGGGTTATTAAGACCACCACAATACCTTACTGACCAACCAGCAAGTTTGGTGTTGGACTTAAGACCTATCAACCTCTGGAGGGTTATTAAGACCACCACAAGACCTTACTGACCAACCAGCAAGTTTGGTGTTGGACTTAAGACCTATCAACCTCTGGAGGGTTATTAAGACCACCACAACACCTTACTGACCAACCAGCAAGTTTGGTGTTGGACTTAAGACCTATCAACCTCTGGAGGGTTATTAAGACCACCACAATACCTTACTGACCAACCAGCAAGTTTGGTGTTGGACTTAAGACCTATCAACCTCTGGAGGGTTATTAAGACCACCACAATACCTTACTGACCAACCAGCAAGTTTGGTGTTGGACTTAAGGCCTATCAACCTCTGGAGGGTTATTAAGACCACCACAACACCTTACTGACCAACCAGCAAGTTTGGTGTTGGACTTAAGACCTATCAACCTCTGGAGGGTTATTAAGACCACCACAACACCTTACTGACCAACCAGCAAGTTTGGTGTTGGACTTAAGACCTATCAACCTCTGGAGGGTTATTAAGACCACCACAATACCTTACTGACCAACCAGCAAGTTTGGTGTTGGACTTAAGACCTATCAACCTCTGGAGGGTTATTAAGACCACCACAATACCTTACTGACCAACCAGCAAGTTTGGTGTTGGACTTAAGACCTATCAACCTCTGGAGGGTTATTAAGACCACCACAATACCTTACTGACCAATCAGCAAGTTTGGTGTTGGACTTAAGACCTATCAACCTCTGGAGGGTTATTAAGACCACCACAATACCTTACTGACCAACCAGCAAGTTTGGTGTTGGACTTAAGACCTATCAACCTCTGGAGAGTTATTAAGACCACCACAATACCTTACTGACCAATCAGCAAGTTTGGTGTTGGACTTAAGGCCTATCAACCTCTGGAGGGTTATTAAGACCACCACAATACCTTACTGACCAATCAGCAAGTTTGGTGTTGGACTTAAGGCCTATCAACCTCTGGGGGGTTATTAAGACCACCACAATACCTTACTGACCAACCAGCAAGTTTGGTGTTGGACTTAAGACCTATCAACCTCTGGAGGGTTATTAAGACCACCACAATACCTTACTGACCAACCAGCAAGTTTGGTGTTGGACTTAAGGCCTATCAACCTCTGGAGGGTTATTAAGACCACCACAATACCTTACTGACCAATCAGCAAGTTTGGTGTTGGACTTAAGGCCTATCAACCTCTGGAGGGTTATTAAGACCACCACAATACCTTACTGACCAACCAGCAAGTTTGGTGTTGGACTTAAGACCTATCAACCTCTGGAGAGTTATTAAGACCACCACAATACCTTACTGACCATCAGCAAGTTTGGTGTTGGACTTAAGGCCTATCAACCTCTGGAGGGTTATTAAGACCACCACAATACCTTACTGACCAATCAGCAAGTTTGGTGTTGGACTTAAGGCCTATCAACCTCTGGAGGGTTATTAAGACCACCACAATACCTTACTGACCAATCAGCAAGTTTGGTGTTGGACTTAAGGCCTATCAACCTCTGGAGGGTTATTAAGACCACCACAATACCTTACTGACCAACCAGCAAGTTTGGTGTTGGACTTAAGACCTATCATCCTCTGGAGGGTATTAAGACCACCACAATACCTTACTGACCAACCAGCAAGTTTGGTGTTGGACTTAAGACCTATCAACCTCTGGAGGGTTATTAAGACCACCACAATACCTTACTGACCAACCAGCAAGTTTTAAGACACATAAGAACACCGTTTAAAACCTAAATCAGGTTTCTGAAGACTATCTACAAATGTGTAAGAAATTATAGGAAATATTCGTACCCTCTGAACAAGCGGCTAACAAGTGAACAAAAACAAGCTAACAACAACAAAAAGCAGTTGCTGTGGAAGTCACCTTTATCTTCACCCTAAGGTCAGATTCGACAAATAATTCGAACATGAGAATATATAAATTGTAACGGAACAGGTACGAAAAGGCTGTATAGGAATCAGGGCCTAAGGAGCTAGACCTCACTTCCCCGTAGACGAACCCGTCCTCAAGTCCATTCCATCCAGCGGTCGACCCCCACAGAGGCATTCATAAATTTTATCATGCTGTTCATTGAAAACGGGAATTTTCTCAAATATAAATTAATATTAGCATATTGTGCATATATAGACATAGGTTAGGTTAGGTGTTTGGGTTCTGTTGGCGATTATTTGTATTTGTAGTACGTGGGTGAAGCATTTACAGCGTTGTGGTTCGAACACCAGTCGTCAGTGAAGCACTTGTTCCGGAAGTGTTCGGACGTCATCAGTTGTGAGTCGTGTGTAAACCGTTTTTCATTCATAAACAGAGTGGGTTGGCAGGTGCATGGAATAGACTTTAGTTGTTTGTTTGGTGGACTGGCTGGAGTAGTGAGGGTGAGGTAATGAGGCTCTGTGGCGGCATCTGGTCGGAGCTTCAAGGTTAAACCATAAAGGTTTGCCAAGTCACGATGTAAACAATGTGCTTAGTCTCCGTTTTCTGTGTCAGTGTACCAACAGCAACGGGAGGAGGAGGAGTCACGCTCCTCTCTCTCTCTCACTCACACGACGTTACCTCCTGTTTCCTGCAATATTGATGCCCTCTGGCTCAGGTAGGCTACTTAAGTACATTAGTGCAACACACCAATAGTGTGGTAACCTATTGTGTTGCTAATTGTTGTAGCCTATTGCATGATTCCTATTTGTCTGAATTTCCCGTTTTTTATGTGCGCCTCCCATTATCATGCATCATTGCAGTACAGTAATGTCAAATACTGGGTAATGTCAAAGAAAACGTACACAACAGAGTATGCATTTCTGAAGGGAGCATAAATCCTGTTGAGAATCGATGCAAGTTCACGGCCCAAGCCTCGAGTCCCCACCGGGTCTGTTGTCAAACATAAGATGTTATATGAAGGTCCAAACGGTATGCCACTTGACTAGTACCAGATCGAAGGGGTTTGAGTTACTTGGAAGGGCACCTTGAATTGAACCTCACGTCGCTGGAAGACAGAAGAATTAGGTGAGACATGATTACCACATTAGAAGTTGTCAGGAAATTGGTTAGTTTAGGTAGACAACGGTCCCGGTAGTACAGTCTGGTTCGTTCTTCACTGACATTCGATAATTTCGGGTTCGAATCCCGGACGGGACAGAAGTAGTTGGGGTGCGTTTCTTAATGCCTCTGTTCACCTAGCAGTACATAGGTACCAGGGAGTTTGTGGGGTTGCATCCTGAGTCCCTTGTGGTGAGGGGGGGGGGGTAGATATAGGTCTAACGTGCACTATATATTATATATATATATATATATATATATATATATATATATATATATATATATATATATATATATATATATATATATATATATATATATAAGCTGGCTGCCTGTCCCCCTAAAACAGTGAATTATTACAAATTAGTATAAACATAAACTGTTTAACACGGGTGGTACGCGAACAAGGGGACACAGGTGGAGACTGAGTACCCACATGAGCCACAGAGACGTTAGAAGGAACTTTTTCAGGTCAGAGTAGTTAACAACTGGAATGCATTAGGAAGTGATGTGGTGGAGGCTGACTCCATACACAGTTTCAAATGTAGATATGATCGAACCCAATAGGCTCTCGAACTTGTACACAAGGCGGGAGGCGGGACCATAGGGCCGAAGGGAAGGGAAGGGAATTGTCGGGAAAGCGCCAAGCCATGACGACTATGTAGCACTGGGAAGGGATCAGGATAAGGATTTGGGATGGGATGGGGAGGGAAGGAATGGTGTCCAATCACTTGGACGGTCGGGGATTGAACACCGACCTAGGGCCGAAGCTAAAGTCCCGTAAGCACAATTAGGTGAGTAAAGACTCTGTGATTGTAGCAGAGTAGGCAAAAGATTTTAAGTTAGTCATCCCTAAAAGCTTCTCTTCCACCTCACGTCCTTTAATGATTTCTTCTGACATTTGTTTGTAAATTTTACAAGTACAGTTTGTATATTAAGATTATTAACTTGTATTTATTATTATCTGTAGGTACAAAGCATCGTAAAATATATTGTTTATTCGTATGTTATAGAGCGTTTAAACCCATCAAACCTCTAATATACACTGTGAAAATCTGACGTAATCAGTTTCGTTTTCTTCTTCGCTTTGAAGGGGTGTCTATCATGTTATGTTGAGATCTTGGCCTGAGGGCTGCGCACTTAAGCTGGCTGCTTAGCACAAAGTGCCTACGTAAGTGTATCTATTGAGAGCTAGTCTTAGCTCTAGGGACCCGCCTCGCATAAATTGTAACTGAATACGAAAAAGATCCATATAATGATTAGCTAGGATCTACAGTTAACAAAAATCAATGAATTCAAACTTAATGAACAGTCATGAACTATCTTCGTGACTGCAGGGTCCCGGCAGTACAGCCAGGCTCGTTCTCAACTCACAATCGGGAATTCCGGGTTCGACTGGCGAAGTGGTTGGGCGCATTTCCTATCGCCTAATGCATCTGTTCACCCTAGCAATAAACAGTTCCCCGGGAGTTAGTGAGCTTGTTGTAGGGTTGCATCCTGAGGAAGGTTGTAGTTCGACACTTGAAGAGAGATTGAGGGGGGGGGGGGTATAGCTCCTGTACCGCACCGGAGAGTATGCAGGTAATATCTGAATTCCTGATATGGTATCAGCTGGATGCCTCAGGACCCCTAAAGTAATCAGTTGAATCCCAGGTTACATTTCTTTTAGCATATCATGGTCCAGTAGGTTAAGGCTTGGGAGTACCCCAGTGTGTAGTAGGTTCGAATCTTCCTCATGGCTCATAATGAAGATGTCAACAATTTCATATAATATTTTGAAAGAGTAGGAATGTGTTTGTAATGTTTATGCTCTGCACTTTGTTGTGGTGAGGGCGCTCACGTGCGACGACTTCCTGTGGCCGGTGAAGGTTGCCTTGGCCCCCTCTCCTGCCTCCAGGTGTGGTACGTGTTCAGGTACACACCCGTAGGGATCTTATTTGGGTCAATGGACCGCCCGTTGGAGGGGTCGCCCGTAAGTGGCTGCCCAAAGTGGATGGCTGGGTGTCCAGGCTGGGGGCGAAAAGGAGAATGAGGTCTTTGCACCAGTGTGGGGGAATGGACGAAGCAGTAGGACTCTCCTGTTAAAAAGGGGGAGCACCGCTGGGGACGATGCATCCCTTCCCGCACTGGCCAGCACTCGGCCTCTCTGGCTGCCCTGATATGTGGTATCCCTTGGCTCCGAGACCCAAACGTTTAGAATTGTTGCTGTATGGAAACTAAACCGACTTCTCTTATACCGGCTCGTGGGGTGGGCGTCCTGATGATTACTACCTCCGTAAACTCTTAGTTGATTCGGTGGATACCTTTGTCAATTTTAACCCCACTGGTACCGTTCTGGTACACGTATCGTTGCTGCTGCTCCTCAGGAAGCAGCTGACCGCTTAACCTCGTTGTCCTGCATTGGGGAGACGTCTGTTTTGGTCTCCAATAATGCCTGGTTAAATGCCAGGATTGGCACCGTCCTTCTCCCGCACTATGTTGCAACTGTTAATAGAGAACTGAAAGACTGCCACGAGGATATTAAACATATCCTTGAGGCCCAAGGCCATTCTGTCCTCCAGGTGGACACGTTCACTCGACCTCCTCATGGTCGTCAGCCTCTGCATTGTGAAGATCACTTTTGATAGGTCTCTTCCATCTTCTGTAATTTTTGCTGGTGCCAGATGCTCCGTTCAGGAGTACATCCCCCTCTCCTCGCCTCTGCAATAGGTGCTGGAGGTTTGGACATTGTCCCTTCACGTGCCCTTCTTCCCAGGATCCGGGTGTCCTCACCCCGACACCTCCACCACCTCATCTGCGTCTTTGCATTCTGGGCCAGAGGGTCTTCCTCCTGGTTCTCCGCCTGGTGTTTCCTTCCTTCCTTCCCGGTCTTCCTTGTCTTCTGTGCCCTCTTTCCCTTCTCGCCCCACTTCTTCTCAGGCTTCTCCTCTGTCTCTTGGCCCTCCATTCTGCCTGTCCGTCGAGAACGTTGTCCATCCTCCTCTCAGCCACCTTCATGTTGCCCACTCTCGTTGACTGTCGAGGCTGTCGCCCAGTACATTGCTGCTGGTACACTAGTCTCTACGTCAGAAACGAAAGCCTGGCTCCTCTCCTTCCTCCCCAGCGAGTAAGAAGGCATCGCTCTCTTCTTCACCTTACGACCCGGACTCTATCCCTGTATCCCCTCCCATTTCAGTGGGTGAGTCCCCCCTGTCCCAGCTATGGTGGTCCTCCTTGGTCCTCGATTCTCTCTCGGGTGCTGCCCTTGATAAGGTGCGCTCCCCCTGTTTGTCCCCCCCTTCCCCTGATTTTCTTGACCCCCCCCCCCTCTCCTTCTTCGATGCCCGCTCCCACTCCGGACTCGGTCAGTCCGCCTAAGGTCTCTACTGCTCCCTTGATTCCATCGTCCTTGCTAGATTTACCTGTGCCCCGTAACTCTAATTTCACTGATCCTGATTCTGATCTTTCTTAGTATACTGTGTTCTTCTTTGACCTTGTTTCTACGTTGTTCTCTGTTCCTGTTCTCTCTATTCTTGACAATGTCTATTCTTCAGTGGAATATTGTGGATTTTATGCCAACTTCCACTAACTCCAACTTCTGATAACCCAGTTTTCACTGATTTGTGTGTGTCTCCGGGAGCCGATGCTTGGAGCTCGTCCTCGTCACTTTCATCGTTATCCCTTTCTCTCTTCCCCCCCACTCCCCCCCTCCAGCTTGTGCTGGGGCCCATAACTCTACGGTTCTCTTGATTCGCACTGATGTTCCCTTCGGTTCCCCTACTTTTTCAGTCGCACATTCAATGTTCTGTGGCCCGTATCTTTGTGAGTAAATGGTATACTGTCCGTTTTATTTACCTCTCCGCAAATGTCACACTTTCTCTTCCTGATTTTAAATTCCTAATGGACTTCTTACCAGAGCCAGTGCTCTTGTTGGAGGATTTCACCTGTCGACATACCCTCTGGGGTGGTGCTCTGACGAACACCTGGGACCGCCTGCTCGAACCATTTGCCTCCTCTCTCTTCTTCTGTCTCTTCTGAATTCTGGTGAACCCACTCAAGTTGACTCACGCACTCGCACCCTCTCCTGTCTTGATCCTGCTCTCTGCTCGTCGACTCTTTACTTAGATTTCACTTGGCGGGTTCTTGATGACCTCCATAACAGTGACCATTTCCCCATCGTTGTCACCTCTCTCTCTTTCACCCTCCCCTCTCCTTCCCTAGGTGGCAGTTTGTCAAGGCTGACTGGAACCTATTCACCCGCCGTGCTACTTTTTCTGACCTCTCTGCTATGCCTCTCCCTCGAGCCCTCCTCCTTTTTCATGAGACCATATTAGACGCTGCCCTCCGCTATATTCCTCGCTCTGCCTTTCGGGGCACGAGGAAGTGAGTTCCCTGGTGTAATACAGACTGTGCTCGGGCTGTCTGCTGTAAGCGTGCAGCCTAGAAGAAACGCCGACACCAGCAGACGGCTGCTTCTTTTCTTTTATTTTGTTTCGTAAGGCGAGTGCAGTGGCGCGTAGGGCCATTCGCACGGCTAAACGTGGGAGTTGAAAATCAGTTCTCATCTTCTTTCATCTTACCTTATTCCTAAGCCCCTTCTTGAATCTCGTCCCTTAGATTTGTGCACTCATCTCCAGCTCCCCTATAATGATCCCTTTCCTCTCTCAGAACTCCAGTCTGCCCAGGCCGAGTGCGGCTCTACGGCAGCGGGCTGAGATCACATTCATTACCAGATGCTACATCATCTCCCAACATGCATGTTTCAGTATTTACTGAATCTGTATAACCATATCTGGGATTCGTCTCCAGTCCCTGAGGACTGGCTTGAGGTGGTTGTTCTTCCTATTCGGAAACCTGGATTTCTAGTGACATCCCCTCAGGACTTCTGCCCCATTGCCCTCACGAGCTGAGTCTGCAAACTCTTTGAACGTATGACCGTATGGTCAATGACCATATGCTGTGGTCCTTGGAACACTATCACCACTTCTCCCCTTCTCAATTTGGCTTTCACAAGTGTCGCAGCACAACTAATGCCTTGTTGGAGGTCTATATTCATACTGCATTTGCTGCTAAGACCTCCGTTGTTGCTGTCCTTTTTTACTTGGAAAAGGCATATGACACCACCTAGTGATACCATATTCTGTCCCAACTGTTCTGTTGGCCTTCGTGGTAGTCTCCTTCTCTTGCTACAAAGCTTCCTCTCTAATCGTTCCTTTATAGTACTGCTCTCTGCCTCTTTTTTTCCAACACGATGGTGTGCCCCAAGGTAGTGTTCTGAGCACTACTCTTTTCCTGGTTGCCATCAATGGTCTTCTATCTTCCGTCTGACATCATCTCAGCTCTGTATGTTGACGATCTTAACCTTTGTTGTCGCGGTGATGATTCAACTTCCCTCCAACGACGACTTAAACTTGCCATTGATGCCGTGTCGTCCTCGGCCACTAGCCATGGCTTAAAGTTCTCTACAACTAAGACTTGTGCTATGACTTTTACTCAGAAGCAGGTCGTTCTTCGTCTCCCTCGTCACTTTCCGGTCATCCTCTTGTGTACAGAGATAAGCTTTTGGGGTTATTCTTTAAGACTCGTTTGTCTTGGTCGCCCCATATCTCTTACCTCCGAGTTGAATGCTCTAAGGGCTTTAACTTACTTCGGTCTTTTCCTATAATTCTTAGGGAGCTGATAGGTGCACACCGCTCTTTACATTCCTCTCTCATGCTGTCTAAACTTGATAATGGTTGTCCTGCTTACTCGTTTTCCTCTCCATTACTCTTTGCCGTCTTGACGCTCTGCATCATACTGGGTTGCACCTCAGCTCTGGTGCCTTTCGTTCGACTCCCACCCTCAGTCTCTATGTTGAAACCGGCGTCCTGTCTCTACAGGATCGCCGTGATCGCTACCTTGTGTGGCCCCTACAACACCCTCACTCTCGCTTATGCTGTTCTTTGACCTTTACCCCCTCCTGTGGTCCTTCTTCCCTTTCACCTCTTACTTTTTTCTGTACGGTTGTCTTGCTTGCAAGGATCTCTTTCGGTTCGTGTTACCAATATTTCTCCTCGTCATACTGTCCTTGCTCCCGTGGAGGGTCCCCCTTCCTAAATTTTGTGCAGCCCTGATCCACATCACTAAAGCTTTTACCACTCCTACAGTTCTGAAACGCCTTTTCCTTGAACACTTTATTGCACACTCCCGCTTCATATCCGTCTTCACCGATGGGTCTAAGTCTGCAGACGGTGTGGGCTACTCTGTTGTTTTTCCTGACCACGCCTGTGTGTGTCGCCTGCCTCCGGAGACTAGCATCTTCACGGCAGAACTTTATGCTATTTTGTATGCTCTTCAACTGCTTTCTCGCTGTCAATCTTCCTTTGTTGCTGTAGTTGACTCCCTCGGTGCCCTCATGGGTCTGGAGGCCTTTAATCCAGTCCATCCGGTAGTAGTCGAAATACAACATTGGCTATTTCTTATCTCCAGCAGGTTTAAGACAGCGGAGTTTTGCTGGGTTCCCATCCATGTTGGCGTGTCCTTAAATGAGCATGCTAACACAGCTGCTAAAGAGGCTACCCACACTTGTCCCATCTCCCGTAATGGTATTCCTCATTCCGACTTCTACCCAGTTATTCATTCCTTAATCCTTGCCTGTTGGCAGGGTCGTTGGTCTTCTGTTACTGGTAACAAGCTGTGTGCTCTTAAGGGTTGCGTGCCCCCACGGCCTTCCTCCTACCACCGTAACCGACGGTGGGAAACAGCTCTGTCAAGGTTACGTATTGGCCATACACGCTTAACTCATGGACACTTGCTTCCTTCGTGTGTCTTGCTTCCTGGCCGTCCCTCGCGGTCACTTGTCCTTCGATAGTATCCTTGGTGAATCAGATGCATTTGATATCGTTCGCGTTATGCGCTTTGTTCTCGTTTTGACTTCCTTAGTGATATTTAGCATCTTTTGAATATCCTGCACATTTGACGGTGCTACATAGCCTTCCTGGCTTGGGGCCTTTTTGGATAATTACTTACTCGTTATGCAGTTATTTATGAAACTTGATGCGACCAATCCTCTTCATTGTTATCAGCAACTTCTAATGGTTGAATTTAAGTTATATTGAATTCCAGAACATCTTTACAATAGAGAACCATGAACGATGCCCAGCACCACCACGGTCCTCACCCTGGGGGGGAGGAGGACGTGCAGTGCAACCATGCTAAAGGCCTCGACAACCACGCTAAAGGCCTCGACAACCACGCCGTCTCTGAATTGAAGAAGGACCCTTTACTGCAACAGCTGGAGTGGAGTTTGGACAACTGGGTTCATCTCTATGACAAGTGGGTGAGTTAAAGCTTTTGTCAACCATATTTAGGGCAGGATCTATCTTGAGATGATTTTGGGGCTTTAGTGTCCTCGCGGCCCGGTCCTCGACCAAGCCTCCACCCCCAGGAAGCAGCCCGTGACAGCTGACTAACACCCAGGTACCTATTTTACTGCTAGGTAACAGGGGCATAGGGTGAAAGAAACTCTGCCCATTGTTTCTCGCCGGCGCCCAGGACCACAGGATCACCCAGATTCACTCTTATGTCTAACCAACGCTTGAAACACTCCAGCGATCTCACTTTTATTACAATGCAATTTATTGCTTAAATATACAAATCGGAAGGTAGAGAGAGAGAGAAGTGAAGTTGACTGAAAGACATATGAAATTACGTCATGTGAAACCCTTTTAAGAACAATTTATTCAATCCTTAAATTAGAAGACACTCAACCCACAATCTGAAAATAGAGGAATTGACGTTTCGGACCATTATCACCCAACTTAATAATGGTCCAGAACGGACCGAAACCTTGTCAGTTCCTTTATTTTCTGATATATGGGTTGAGTGTCAAATAGTCAGCCGCGTTATTTTGACCGACTGTGTGAAAATAAAAGATAAGCAGGTGACCTCAGGCCAGTATTTACAAATGCCAATGAGCTTTAGTGTTTATTCAGAAACAAATTATATTAATATTATCCAAATAAATTCAATGCAAAACAATGATTTTAAATTGTACTCAGTAAGGAGTGTTGCGGTATGTAACACTGATCTATATAACGTGTGTCAGTGTTAATACTGAAGCCGTCAGTAAGTATTAATTTAGCTTCTGGAGAATGTTGGTAGCTTTCTCACCCTGTCCTGGCCGTGTCAAGTTCGTTATCTAGATAACGAGGCTGTTGTTATCTGGATAAGAAGTTGCCAGCCTTCAACAGTTCATCTCTCAGCTATCTGGGGTCAAAGGTCAAAGCAGAGTTTGAGGGGGGGGGGAAATAACAGCCACTTTCTATACCTTGGAGGCATAAAGAATTAGAAAAGGGAGGGGACATTGTTACATAGTGTTACAGGTTGTTACCTGTAACATTGTTACAGGTAAACACCCTGTCAGGTGTAACAGTATGACAGGTGTACAGGTGCGTGACCTTGTCACTGGATGGGTGCTGATAGGATGCTTGACAGGCAAATGAATGCTGAATGTAGGCCACTATACATGTGAAGAGCTTAGTTTAGAGATCATTGATGTCCAGTTTCTGTCTTGGACCCTTGTCACGTAAGTGTCCAGGACAGCTAAAAGTTGTCACGTAAGTGTCCAGGACAGCTAAAAGTTGTCACGTAAGTGTCCAGGACAGCTAAAAGTTGTCACGTAAGTGTCCAGGACAGCTAAAAGTTGTCACGTAAGTGTCCAGGACAGCTAAAAGTTGTCACGTAAGTGTCCAGGACAGCTAAAAGTTGTCACGTAAGTGTCCAGGACAGCTAAAAGTTGTCACGTAAGTGTCCAGGACAGCTAAAAGTTGTCACGTAAGTGTCCAGGACAGCTAAAAGTTGTCACGTAAGTGTCCAGGACAGCTAAAAGTTGTCACGTAAGTGTCCAGGACAGCTAAAAGTTGTCACGTAAGTGTCCAGGACAGCTAAAAGTTGTCACGTAAGGTCCAGGACAGCTAAAAGTTGTCACGTAAGGGTCCAGGACAGCTAAAAGTTGTGACACGTTAGTGTCCTGGACCCTTATGTGACAAGGTTTAGCTGTCCTGGACCCTTATGTGGCAAGGTTTAGCTGTCCTGGACCATTATGTGACAAGATTTAGCTGTCCTGGACCCTTATGTGGCAAGGTTTAGCTGTCCTGGACCCTTATGTGACAAGGTTTAGCTGTCCTGGACCCTTATGTGGCAACGTTTAGCTGTCCTGGACCCTTATGTGGCAAGGTTTAGCTGTCCTGGACCCTTATGTGGCAAGGTTTAGCTGTCCTGGACCCTTATGTGGCAAGGTTTAGCTGTCCTGGACCCTTATGTGGCAACGTTTAGCTGTCCTGGACCCTTATGTGGCAAGGTTTAGCTGTCCTGGACCCTTATGTGGCAAGGTTTAGCTGTCCTGGACCCTTATGTGGCAACGTTTAGCTGTCCTGGACCCTTATGTGGCAAGGTTTAGCTGTCCTGGACCCTTATGTGGCAAGGTTTAGCTGTCCTGGACCCTTATGTGACAAGGTTTAGCTGTCCTGGACCCTTATGTGGCAAGGTTTAGCTGTCCTGGACCCTTATGTGGCAAGGTTTAGCTGTCCTGGACCCTTATGTGACAAGGTTTAGCTGTCCTGGACCCTTATGTGGCAAGGTTAGCTGTCCTGGACCCTTATGTGACAAGGTTTAGCTGTCCTGGACCCTTATGTGGCAAGGTTTAGCTGTCCTGGACGTTTCTCACATGATTTGAATTCTCGCCACAGCCTTTATCCTCAGCTGTGTGGGTTGGGTGTCCTAACTCTCCCGTGCACTTCACTATTCCCCATCAACTCGTACGATATCTCCCTGACTTAACTCTTACAACTACCCCCTGCCAGCCCTGGAGCGGGTCGAAGGGACATCCGTCAGCTGAGCTGGTGGAGCACGTGAAGGAGCTCCTACCCACGGAGCCTGCAAGAGTGTTGGTGCCCCTGTGTGGCAGGTCGCCCGACCTCCGCTGGTGAGTTAGTCTGTCTCATATCCCTTCTCTTTAAACAGGTTTTCCTGTTTGTTTTTCAAACACTATGTTGGCGTTATATATGTATTTCCTAATAGTTTATGATTTAGCGGGATTGGTAAATGCAGTCAGCTCTCAACAGAATGGTCCCGGGTTCATTTCCCGTGGAAGGCGAGAATTAGGGATACGTCTCCTTACACCTGATGCCTTTGCTCACCTAGAAGAGTCATTCATTGGCATAGGCGCCCTAGAGGGACATAGATACACACACAATAATTTGTCATTTGTTTTATGTAACTTATCTAACTGTGTTTTGGTAAGCAGATGCCTCTAGGGTCAGAACGCGGGGTCTAGCCTAGTCCTTCCTGATAGCATATCCATAGAACCACAATACCAGGGTTCTTAAGCCTGTTATTGTTAAGACGTAGTATGTTAATTAACAACTTTATTAGATGGGATTCACCAGTCGTAGTTAATCCGAGTACCTATCTGCAATGTGGGCAAGAGCTACTCCGATCGACAGACCGTAGATCGTAATCATAACTATAGATACTGTATGATATCATGGCAAATATATCCTTAATATCAAATATATCTATGATATCAAAGACAATTTAGAGCCATAATTGGCATGAATGTCCCAGATCACGTTGTAAGGGATCATGGCTGCTATATATATCATTTATTGAGCATATGAGCTCTGAGACCTTCATCTTGAGGCGTAGTATTTCTTACAGATTCCTTAATTATCTTCCTGAAATCGGTATGATTTTTCAGCTCATTTGTTAACATGAGAGGAAAATGTCAGATAGGAGGAGGAGTCGCTGCCCAGCCGGGGTAAATTAGTCAACACACTCAACCCTCACATCGGAGAATGAAGTGATAACATTTGGCTTCATTATCAAGTCGTATCCAGGTCCAGGACGGACCGGAACGTTGTCACATTAGGGTCCAGGACGGACCAGAACGTCGTCACATAAGGGTCCAGGACGGACCGGAACGTCGTCACATAAGGGTCCAGGAGGACCGAAACGTCGTCACATAAGGGTCCAGGACGGACCAGAACGTCGTCACATAAGGGTCCAGGAGGGACCGGAACGTCGTCACATAAGGGTCCAGGAGGGACCGAAACGTCGTCACATAAGGGTCCAGGACGGACCAGAACGTCGTCACATAAGGGTCCAGGACGGACCGGAACGTCGTCACATAAGGGTCCAGGAGGGACCGGAACGTCGCCCATAAGGGTCCAGGAGGGACCGGAACGTCGTCACATAAGGGTCCAGGACGGACCGGAACGTCGTCACATAACCTGGTTGATACCTGGTTGATGGGGTTCTGGGAGTTCTTCTACTCCCCAAGCCCGGCCCGAGGCCAGGCTTGACTTGTGAGAGTTTGGTCCACTAGGCTGTTGCTTGGAGCGGCCCGCAGGCCCACATACCCACCACAGCCCAGCTGGTCCGGAACTCCTTGGAGGAATAAATCTAGTTTCCTCTTGAAGATGTCCACGGTTGTTCCGGCAATATTTCTTATGCTTGCTGGGAGGACGTTGAACAACCGCGGACCTCTGATGTTTATACAGTGTTCTCTGATTGTGCCTATGGCATCCCTGCTCTTCACTGGTTCTATTCTGCATTTTCTTCCATATCGTTCACTCCAGTACGTTGTTATTTTACTGTGTAGATTTGGGACCTGGCCCTCCAGTATCTTCCAGGTGTATATTATTTGATATCTCTGTCGTCTTCTTTCTTGTGAGTACATTTGGAGAGCTTTGAGACGACCCCAATAATTTAGGTGCTTTATCGCGTCTATACGTGCCGAATATGTTCTCTGTATTCCCTCTATTTCAGCAATCTCTCCTGCTCTGAAGGGGGAAGTGAGTACTGAACAGTACTCAAGACGGGACAGCACAAGTGACTTGAAGAGTACACGCATTGTGATGAGATCCCTGGATTTGAAAGTTCTCGTAATCCATCCTATCATTTTTCTGGCTGTCGCAATATTTGCTTGGTTATGCTCCCTAAACGTTAGGTCGTCAGACATCATTATTCCCAAATCCTTTACATGTTGTTTTCCTACTATGGGCACATTTGATTGTGTTTTGTACCCTGTATTATGTTTAAGGTCCTCATTTTTACCGTACCTGAGTACCTGGAATTTATCACTGTTAAACATCATATTATTTTCTGATGCCCAGTCGAAAACTTTATTAATATCAGCTTGAAGTTTTTCAATGTCTTCAGCCGAGGTAATTTTCATACTGATTTTTGTGTCGTCTGCAAAGGATGATACGAAGCTGTGACTTGTATTTTTGTCTATATCTGATATGAGAATAAGGAAAAGCAGCAGCCCAAGGACTGTACCCTGAGGTACAGAGCTTTTAACTGCACTTGGACTAGATTTTATATGGTTGACCGTTACTCGCTGAGTCCTGTTTGACAGAAAACTGAGTATCCAGCGTCCTACTTTACCGGTTATTCCCATTGACTTCATTTTGTGTGCTATCACGCCATGGTCACATTTATAGAAAGCCTTTGCGAAGTCCGTGTATATCACATCAGCATTCTGTTTTTCTTCTAATGCCTCAGTGACTTTATCATAGTGCTCAAGTAGCTGTGAGAGGCACGATCTTCCCGCTCGAAATCCATGTTGGCCTGGGTTGTGAAGGTCATTGGTCTCCATGAAATGGTGACCTGACTCCTAATCACTCTCTCAAATACTTTTATTATGTGCGATGTTAGTGCAACTGGTCTATAATTCTTTGCCAATGCTTTGCTCCCTCCCTTGTGTAGAGGGGTATGTCTGCTACTTTAAGTGCATCTGGTATCTCCCCCGTGTCCAAGCTCTTCCTCCACACTATACTGAGTGCCTGTGCTACCGGCACTTTGCATTTCTTTATAAATATTGAATTCCATGAGTCTGGACCTGGGGCCGAGTGCATGGGCATGTTTTCAATTTCTCTTTCAAAATTTAGTGCGCTCGTGTTGATATCAGTTATTTTACAGAGGTTTGGATATCCAGCATAAAGAAATTGTCTGGATCTTCTACTTTCATGTTGTTTATTGGAGTGCTAAACATGTCCTCATACTGCTTTTTAGGATTTCACTAATTTCTTTGTCATCCTCCGTGTATGAACCTTCACTTGTACGAATAGGTCCAATACTGGCAGTANTGTTCCGGCCGCCTGGCAGCCTGTGGTGCTACTGGTGCTGCCATAAACACGTTGTAGTTATAATACAAGATTGTAGGGTGTGGGAAGACGGGCAAGTTCTTCCTTGAGATACTTTCTTTGTCCCTTCTAGCAGGTCGGAGTTCAATTCCTGATGGTCGAACCACTTGCACCATCAGGGAGATGGATCATTCATTTCGTCCTCTAAGCCTAGTTCCCTGTTTTCATATCCCAGCTCCTTGTTATAATAATAATAATAATAATAATAATAATAATAATAATAGGTGGAACATTGCAGAAATCAGAAATTGTACAAGTTGGTTAACAAAGAGCATTGTTTAGAATAGCAAGACACGGGTTGACATTCAGGGGGGTAAGGTAGGTTACATGGAGTTCGTAGTGCTTAGTTTTACTCTTAAACTGGTTGAGAGAGGTACAGCCGTTGACATGATTGGGAAGGTCATTCCACATTCTGGGTCCCTCGAGTGGTAGAGCATTTCTAGTTTGGTTAAGTCGTACTCTTGGAATATCAAATAGGTATTTATTTCTGGTGTGGTGCTCATGGGTTCTGTTACAACCTTCTAGGAAACTTTTAAGGTCAGGATTGACATTGTTGTTCAGAGTTTTAAATATATAGAGTACGCAGTGATGTGAAGTGACTTATGGATGTTCTCGTATCCCAGTTCCTTGTCCTCATATCCCAGCTCCCTGTCCTCATATCCCAGCTCCTTGTCCTCATATCCCAGTACCTTGTCCTCATACCCCAGCTCCTTGTCCTCATATCCCAGCTCCTTGTCCTCATATCCCAGCTCCTTGTCCTCATACCCCAGCTCCTTGTCCTCATACCCCAGCTCCTTGTCCTCATACCCCAGCTCCTTGTCCTCATACCCCGGCTCCTTGTCCTCATATCCCAGCTCCTTGTCCTCATATCCCAGCTCCTTGTCCTCATACCCCAGCTCCTTGTCCTCATACCCCAGCTCCTTGTCCTCATATCCCAGCTCCTTGTCCTCATATCCCAGCTTCTTGTCCTCATACCCCAGCTCCTTGTCCTCATACCCCAGCTCCTTGTCCTCATATCCCAGCTCCTTGTCCTCATATCCCAGCTCCCTGTCCTCATACCCCAGCTCCTTGTCCTCATACCCCAGCGCCTTGTTCTCATACCCCAGCTCCTTGTCCTCATATCCCAGCGCCTTGTTCTCATACCCCAGCTCCTTGTCCTCATATCCCAGCTCCTTGTCCTCATACCCCAGCTCCTTGTCCTCATATCCCAGCTCCTTGTCCTCATATCCCAGCTCCTTGTCCTCATACCCCAGCTCCTTGTCCTCATATCCCAGCTCCTTGTCCTCATATCCCAGCTCCTTGTCCTCATATCCCAGCTCCTTGTCCTCATATCCCAGCTCCTTGTCCTCATACCCCAGCTCCTTGTCCTCATACCCCAGCTCCTTGTCCTCATACCCCAGCTCCTTGTCCTCATATCCCAGCTCCTTGTCCTCATACCCCAGCTCCTTGTCCTCATACCCCAGCTCCTTGTACTCATACCCCAGCTCCTTGTCCTCATACCCCAGCTCCTTGTCCTCATATCCCAGCTCCTTGTCCTCATACCCCAGCTCCTTGTCCTCATATCCCAGCTCCTTGTCCTCATACCCCAGCTCCTTGTCCTCATACCCCAGCTCCTTGTACTCATACCCCAGCTCCTTGTCCTCATACCCCAGCTCCTTGTCCTCATACCCCAGCTCCTTGTCCTCATACCCCAGCTCCTTGTCCTCATATCCCAGCTCCTTGTCCTCATACCCCAGCTCCTTGTCCTCATACCCCAGCTCCTTGTACTCATACCCCAGCTCCTTGTCCTCATACCCCAGCGCCTTGTCCTCATACCCCAGCTCCTTGTCCTCATACCCCAGCGCCTTGTCCTCATACCCCAGCTCCTTGTCCTCATACCCCAGCTCCTTGTCCTCATACCCCAGCTCCTTGTCCTCATATCCCAGCTCCTTGTCCTCATACCCCAGCGCCTTGTCCTCATACCCCAGCGCCTTGTCCTCATACCCCAGCTCCTTGTCCTCATACCCCAGCTCCTTGTCCTTACATTCCTCTTGTGTACTCCATAATCATATTAGCTTAGATATTGCTTGTGTCTGACTCTCCCCAGGAGAGAGGAGAAGGAAATTGATTTCATGAGTGGCAGGGTGCGAAGTGTTCGTGTGTGAGGGGGGGGGGTTATGAGGGAAGGTGTGAGGACAATGTCCGTATGAGGATCGGTGAGGTGAAAGTCTTTACACGGCCCCGAGGGAAGCATTTAATAATAGTCCTGATCTTCCCGTTTTCACCACAGTTTAATGATACAGAATCTAAGGGAGACTTAAGTAATTAAGTACACCATGTGTCACTAAGATGAGAGATTGCCATCAAAATATCCCCTTGTGGAACCTATAATTGCCGGTCTGGTACCAGAACATGTATCAAGATCTATTTGTTTCTGTACGCACTATTTAAAGCAGATAACGTGGAAAAATATACAGCATGATTAAGGTAGATTAGAATATTCAGCTTGATTCAGGAACACCTGAGAGACATTAGAAATATGTGTAGAATAATAAACCACACATTGTTTGAGTTAGGAAAACACTAATTGTCAAATATTGATACTGTTCTTAAAAGATTCCTCCATATTGCACCCGCAAGATAACGTAAGATTTTAAGGGTTGACAAATGTTAATCTTCTTGTTTGAGGAGCTGTTCACTTGAGACAGTTAAGCAAGTCCCAGCTGTGTCTGGGTACAAGTGACAGGATGAACAACCCAGCGGGTTTTCTTCCTATTGGGGAGTGTTGTACATGCTGCTATGGCGGTGTGTCCACTCACAGGATGAGTGGCGCTGCCCAATACAGTCACTATGGCGGTGTGTCCACTCACAGGATGAGTGGCGCTGCCCAATACTGTCACTATGGCGGTGTGTCCACTCACAGGATGAGTGGCGCTGCCCAATACTGTCACTATGGCGGTGTGTCCACTCACAGGATGAGTGGCGCTGCCCAATACAGTCACTATGGCGGTGTGTCCACTCACAGGATGAGTGGCGCTGCCCAATACTGTCACTATGGTGGTGTGTCCACTCACAGGATGAGTGGCGCTGCCCAATACTGTCACTATGGCGGTGTGTCCACTCACAGGATGAGTGGCGCTGCCCAATACTGTCACTATGGCGGTGTGTCCACTCACAGGATGGGTGGCGCTGCCCAATACTGTCACTATGGCGGTGTGTCCACTCACAGGATGAGTGACGCTGCCCAATACTGTCACTATGGCGGTGTGTCCACTCACAGGATGAGTGGCGCTGCCCAATACTGTCACTATGGCGGTGTGTCCACTCACAGGATGAGTGGCGCTGCCCAATACTGTCACTATGGCGGTGTGTCCACTCACAGGATGAGTGGCGCTGCCCAATACTGTCACTATGGCGGTGTGTCCACTCACAGGATGAGTGGCGCTGCCCAATACTGTCACTATGGCGGTGTGTCCACTCACAGGATGAGTGGCGCTGCCCAATACTGTCACTATGGCGGTGTGTCCACTCACAGGATGAGTGGCGCTGCCCAATACTGTCACTGTGGCTGTGTGTCCACTCACAGGATGAGTGGCGCTGTCCAATACTGTCACTATAGCGGTGTGTCCACTCACAGGATGAGTGACGCTACCCAATACTGTCACTATGGCGGTGTGTCCACTCACAGGATGAGTGACACTGCCCAATACTGTCACTATGGTGGTGTGTCCACTCACAGGATGAGTGACGCTGTCCAATAAACTCGCCCTTCGGGGCAAAAGTTAAACAAAAATCAGGTAAATTATATGGCAGAATATGCAGCAACACGTTCGGTGTTGGACTTAAGACCTATCAACCTCTGGAGGGTTATTAAGACCACCACAATACCTTACTGACCAATCAGCAAGTTTGGTGTTGGACTTAAGACCTATCAACCTCTGGAGGGTTATTAAGACCACCACAATACTTTACTGACAAACCAGCAAGTTTGGTGTTGGACTTAAGACCTATCAACCTCTGGAGGGTTATTAAGACCACCACAATACCTTACTGACCAACCAGCAAGTTTGGTGTTGGACTTAAGACCTATCAACCTCTGGAGGGTTATTAAGACCACCACAATACTTTACTGACAAACCAGCAAGTTTGGTGTTGGACTTAAGACCTATCAACCTCTGGAGGGTTATTAAGACCACCACAACACCTTACTGACCAACCAGCAAGTTTGGTGTTGGACTTAAGACCTATCAACCTCTGGAGGGTTATTAAGACCACCACAATACCTTACTGACCAACCAGCAAGTATTAAGACACATAAGAACACCGTTTAGAACCTAAATCAGGTTTCTGAAGACTATCTACAAATGTGTAAGAAATTATAGGAAATATTCGTACCCTCTGAACAAGCGGCTAACAAGTGAACAAAAACAAGCTAACAACAACAAAAAGCTAACAACAACAAAAAGCAGTTGCTGTGGAAGTCACCTTTATCTTCACCCTAAGGTCAGATTCGACAAATAATTCGAACATGAGAATATAGAAATTGTAACGGAACAGGTACGAAAAGGCTATATAGGAATCAGGGCCTAAGGAGCTAGAGCTCACTTCCCCGTAGACCAACCCGTCCTCAAGTCCATTCCATCCACCGGTCGACCCCCACAGAGGCATTCATAAATTTTATCATGCTGTTCATTGAAAACGGGAATTTTCTCAAATATAAATTAATATTAGCATATTGTGCATATATAGACATAGGTTAGGTTAGGTGTTTGGGTTCTGTTGGCGATTATTTGTATTTGTAGTACGTGGGTGAAGCATTTACAGCGTTGTGGTTCGAACACCAGTCGTCAGTGAAGCACTTGTTCCGGAAGTGTTCGGACGTCATCAGTTGTGAATCGTGTGTAAACCGTTTTTCATTCATAAACAGAGTGGGTTGGCAGGTGCATGGAATAGACTTTAGTTGTTTGTTTGGAGGACTGGCTGGAGTAGTCAGGGTGAGGTAATGAGGCTCTGTGGCGGCATCTGGTCGGAGCTTCAAGGTTAAACCATAAAGGTTTGCCAAGTCACGATGTAAACAATGTGCTTAGTCTCCGTTTTCTGTGTCAGTGTACGAACAGCAACGGGAGGAGGAGGAGTCACGCTCCTCTCTCTCTCTCACTCACTCGACGTTTCCTCGTGTTTCCTGCAATATTGATGCCCTCTGGCTCAGGTAGGCTACTTAAGTACATTAGTGCAGCACACCAATAGTGTGGTAACCTATTGTGTTGCTAATTGTTGTAGCCTATTGCATGATTCCTATTTGTCTGAATTTCCCGTTTTTTATGTGCGTCTCCCATTATCATGCATCATTGCAGTACAGTAATGTCAAATACTGGGTAATGTCAAAGAAAACGTACACAACAGAGTATGCATTTCTGAAGGGAGCATAAATCCTGTTGAGAATCGATGCAAGTTCACGGCCCAAGCCTCGAGTCCCCACCGGGTCTGTTGTCAAACATAAGATGTTATATGAAGGCCAAACGGTATGCCACTTGGATAGTTCCAGGTCGAAGGGTTTGAGTTACTGGAAGGGCTCCTTGAATTGAACCTCACGTCGCTGGAAGACAGAGAATTAGGTGAGACATGTTACCACATTAGAAGTTGTCAGGAAATTGGTTAGTTTAGGTAGACAAACGGGTCCCGGTAGTACAGTCTGGTCGTTCTTCACTGACACTCGATAATTTCGGGTTCGAATCCCGGACGGGACAGAAGTAGTTGGGGTGCGGTTTTTAATGCCTCTGTTCACCTANCACAGGTGGGTACAGGAGCAGACGACTGCTGACTCCTGTTAGCTGGCTGGAGCTTTCCCTTCCCATAGCTCATGGTAAGCCTACCCTACTAGTTTTACACACAGGGGGTACAGGAGCAGACGACTGCTGACTCTGTTAGCTGGCTGAGAGCTTTCCTTCCCATAGCTCATGGTAAGCCTTACCCTACTAGTTTACACACAGGAGGGTACAGGAGCAGACGACTGCTGACTCCTGTTAGCAGGCTGAGAGCTTCCCTTCCCATAGCTCATGGTAAGCCTTACCCTACTAGTTTTACACACAGGAGGGTACAGGAGCAGACGACTGCTGACTCCTGTTAGCTGGCTGAGAGCTTTCCCTTCCCATAGCTCATGGTAAGCCTTACAAATATAGTGTACACACAATATTTCCAGCCTGCTTCGCTTCCATTTATGACGACCTTTGTTTCTTGCGTTCTATCCATCGTATTATTCCTGTGTTTAACTGTTGTTAAACACAGGAACTTTACACACAGGTGGGTACAGGAGCAGACGACTGCTGACTCCTGTTAGCTGGCTGAGAGCTTTCCCTTCCCATAGCTCATGGTAAGCCTTACCCTACTAGTTTTACACACAGGAGGGTACAGGAGCAGACGACTGTTGACTCCTGTTAGCTGGCTGAGAGCTTTCCCTTCCCATAGCTCATGGTAAGCCTTACCCTACTAGTTTTACACACAGGAGGGTACAGGAGCAGACGACTGTGACTCCTGTTAGCTGGCTGAGAGCTTTCCCTTCCCATAGCTCATGGTAAGCCTTACCCTACTAGTTTTACACACAGGAGGGTACAGGAGCAGACGACTGTTGACTCCTGTTAGCTGGCTGAGAGCTTTCCCTTCCCATAGCTCATGGTAAGCCTTACCCTACTAGTTTTACACACAGGTGGGTACAGGAGCAGACGACTGCTGACTCCTGTTAGCTGGCTGAGAGCTTTCCCTTCCCATAGCTCATGGTAAGCCTTACCCTACTAGTTTTACACACAGGTGGGTACAGGAGCAGACGACTGCTGACTCCTGTTAGCAGGCTGAGAGCTTTCCCTTCCCATAGCTCATGGTAAGCCTTACCCTACTAGTTTTACACACAGGTGGGTACAGGAGCAGACGACTGCTGACTCCTGTTAGCAGGCTGAGAGCTTTCCCTTCCCATAGCTCATGGTAAGCCTTACCCTACTAGTTTTACACACAGGTGGGTACAGGAGCAGACGACTGCTGACTCCTGTTAGCTGGCTGAGAGCTTTCCCTTCCCATAGCTCATGGTAAGCCTTACCCTACTAGTTTTACACACAGGTGGGTACAGGAGCAGACGACTGCTGACTCCTGTTAGCAGGCTGAGAGCTTTCCCTTCCCATAGCTCATGGTAAGCCTTACCCTACTAGTTTTACACACAGGTGGGTACAGGAGCAGACGACTGCTGACTCCTGTTAGCAGGCTGAGAGCTTTCCCTTCCCATAGCTCATGGTAAGCCTTACCCTACTAGTTTTACACACAGGTGGGTACAGGAGCAGACGACTGCTGACTCCTGTTAGCAGGCTGAGAGCTTTCCCTTCCCATAGCTCATGGTAAGCCTTACCCTACTAGTTTTACACACAGGTGGGTACAGGAGCAGACGACTGCTGACTCCTGTTAGCAGGCTGAGAGCTTTCCCTTCCCATAGCTCATGGTAAGCCTTACCCTACTAGTTTTACACACAGGTGGGTACAGGAGCAGACGACTGCTGACTCCTGTTAGCAGGCTGAGAGCTTTCCCTTCCCATAGCTCATGGTAAGCCTTACCCTACTAGTTTTACACACAGGTGGGTACAGGAGCAGACGACTGCTGACTCCTGTTAGCTGGCTGAGAGCTTTCCCTTCCCATAGCTCATGGTAAGCCTTACCCTACTAGTTTTACACACAGGTGGGTACAGGAGCAGACGACTGCTGACTCCTGTTAGCTGGCTGAGAGCTTTCCCTTCCCATAGCTCATGGTAAGCCTTACCCTACTAGTTTTACACACAGGTGGGTACAGGAGCAGACGACTGCTGACTCCTGTTAGCAGGCTGAGAGCTTTCCCTTCCCATAGCTCATGGTAAGCCTTACCCTACTAGTTTTACACACAGGTGGGTACAGGAGCAGACGACTGCTGACTCCTGTTAGCAGGCTGAGAGCTTTCCCTTCCCATAGCTCATGGTAAGCCTTACCCTACTAGTTTTACACACAGGTGGGTACAGGAGCAGACGACTGCTGACTCCTGTTAGCAGGCTGAGAGCTTTCCCTTCCCATAGCTCATGGTAAGCCTTACCCTACTAGTTTTACACACAGGTGGGTACAGGAGCAGACGACTGCTGACTCCTGTTAGCTGGCTGAGAGCTTTCCCTTCCCATAGCTCATGGTAAGCCTTACCCTACTAGTTTTACACACAGGTGGGTACAGGAGCAGACGACTGCTGACTCCTGTTAGCAGGCTGAGAGCTTTCCCTTCCCATAGCTCATGGTAAGCCTTACCCTACTAGTTTTACACACAGGTGGGTACAGGAGCAGACGACTGCTGACTCCTGTTAGCAGGCTGAGAGCTTTCCCTTCCCATAGCTCATGGTAAGCCTTACCCTACTAGTTTTACACACAGGTGGGTACAGGAGCAGACGACTGCTGACTCCTGTTAGCTGGCTGAGAGCTTTCCCTTCCCATAGCTCATGGTAAGCCTTACCCTACTAGTTTTACACACAGGTGGGTACAGGAGCAGACGACTGCTGACTCCTGTTAGCAGGCTGAGAGCTTTCCCTTCCCATAGCTCATGGTAAGCCTTACCCTACTAGTTTTACACACAGGTGGGTACAGGAGCAGACGACTGCTGACTCCTGTTAGCTGGCTGAGAGCTTTCCCTTCCCATAGCTCATGGTAAGCCTTACCCTACTAGTTTTACACACAGGAGGGTACAGGAGCAGACGACTGCTGACTCCTGTTAGCTGGCTGAGAGCTTTCCCTTCCCATAGCTCATGGTAAGCCTTACCCTACTAGTTTTACACACAGGTGGGTACAGGAGCAGACGACTGCTGACTCCTGTTAGCTGGCTGAGAGCTTTCCCTTCCCATAGCTCATGGTAAGCCTTACCCTACTAGTTTTACACACAGGAGGGTACAGGAGCAGACGACTGCTGACTCCTGTTAGCTGGCTGAGAGCTTTCCCTTCCCATAGCTCATGGTAAGCCTTACCCTACTAGTTTTACACACAGGTGGGTACAGGAGCAGACGACTGCTGACTCCTGTTAGCTGGCTGAGAGCTTTCCCTTCCCATAGCTCATGGTAAGCCTTACCCTACTAGTTTTACACACAGGTGGGTACAGGAGCAGACGACTGCTGACTCCTGTTAGCTGGCTGAGAGCTTTCCCTTCCCATAGCTCATGGTAAGCCTTACCCTACTAGTTTTACACACAGGAGGGTACAGGAGCAGACGACTGCTGACTCCTGTTAGCTGGCTGAGAGCTTTCCCTTCCCATAGCTCATGGTAAGCCTTACCCTACTAGTTTTACACACAGGTGGGTACAGGAGCAGACGACTGCTGACTCCTGTTAGCTGGCTGAGAGCTTTCCCTTCCCATAGCTCATGGTAAGCCTTACCCTACTAGTTTTACACACAGGTGGGTACAGGAGCAGACGACTGCTGACTCCTGTTAGCTGGCTGAGAGCTTTCCCTTCCCATAGCTCATGGTAAGCCTTACCCTACTAGTTTTACACACAGGTGGGTACAGGAGCAGACGACTGCTGACTCCTGTTAGCTGGCTGAGAGCTTTCCCTTCCCATAGCTCATGGTAAGCCTTACCCTACTAGTTTTACACACAGGTGGGTACAGGAGCAGACGACTGCTGACTCCTGTTAGCTGGCTGAGAGCTTTCCCTTCCCATAGCTCATGGTAAGCCTTACCCTACTAGTTTTACACACAGGTGGGTACAGGAGCAGACGACTGCTGGCTCCTGTTAGCTGGCTGAGAGCTTTCCCTTCCCATAGCTCATGGTAAGCCTTACCCTACTAGTTTTACACACAGGTGGGTACAGGAGCAGACGACTGCTGACTCCTGTTAGCTAGCTGACAGCTTTCCCTTCCCATAGCTCATGGTAAGCCTTACCCTACTAGTTTTACACACAGGTGGGTACAGGAGCAGACGACTGCTGACTCCTGTTAGCTGGCTGAGAGCTTTCCCTTCCCATAGCTCATGGTAAGCCTTACCCAACTAGTTCTCCCTGGAACACGACCCGCCAATCACCTAACAACCACGTACCTAATTATTGCTGGGTGAAAAGAGGCGAACAAGTAACGTCTATAACGCCTAGTCAATCCTCCCTGGCCCAGAGTCGAACCCAGACCAAATCGCTGACGAAGCGCAGGGCGAGAGTGTTACCACTGCGCCTCCAGCACTCTGGCAGGTACTTCGCCAGACTGTTCCCGCCGCCTGGCAGCCTGTGGTGCTACTGGTGCTGCCATAAACACTGTGTAGTTATAATACAAGATTGTAGGGTGTGGGAAGACGGGCGAGTTCTTCCTTGAGATACTTTCTTTGTCCCTTCTAGCAGGTCGGAGTTCAATTCCTGATGGTCGAACCACTTGCACCATCAGGGAGATGGATCATTCATTTCGTCCTCTAAGCCTAGTTCCCTGTTTTCATATCCCAACTACTTGTTATAATAATAATAATAATAATAATAATAATAATAATAATAATAATAATAATAATAATAGGTGGAACATGGCAGAAATCAGAAATTGTACAAGTTGGTTAACAAAGAGCATTGTTTAGAATAGCAAGACACGGGTTGACATTCAGGGGGGTAAGGTAGGTTACATAGAGTTCGTAGTGTTTAGTTTTACTCTTAAACTGGTTGAGAGAGGTACAGCCGTTGACATGATTGGAAGGTCATTCCACATTCTGGGTCCCTTGAGTGGTAGAGCATTTCTAGTTTGGTTAAGGCGTACTCTTGGAATATCAAATAGGTATTTATTTCTGGTGTGGTGCTCATGGGTTCTGTTACAACCTTCTAGGAAACTTTTAAGGTCAGGATTGACATTGTTGTTCAGAGTTTTAAATATATAGAGTACGCAGTGATGTGAAGTGACTTATGGATGTTCTCGTATCCCAGTACCTTGTCCTCATATCCCAGCTCCTTGTCCTCATATCCCAGCTCCTTGTCCTCATATCCCAGTACCTTGTCCTCATACCCCAGCTCCTTGTCCTCATATCCCAGCTCCTTGTCCTCATACCCCAGCTCCTTGTCCTCATATCCCAGCTCCTTGTCCTCATATCCCAGCTCCTTGTCCTCATATCCCAGCTCCTTGTCCTCATACCCCAGCTCCTTGTCCTCATATCCCAGCTCCTTGTCTTCATATCCCAGCTCCTTGTCCTCATACCCCAGCTCCTTGTCCTCATATCCCAGCTCCTTGTCTTCATATCCCAGCTCCTTGTCCTCATATCCCAGCTCCTTGTCTTCATATCCCAGCTCCTTGTCCTCATACCCCAGCTCCTTGTCCTCATATCCCAGCTCCTTGTCCTCATATCCCAGCTCCTTGTCCTCATATCCCAGCTCCTTGTCCTCATATCCCAGCTCCTTGTCCTCATATCCCAGCTCCTTGTCCTCATATCCCAGCTCCTTGTCCTCATATCCCAGCTCCTTGTCCTCATACCCCAGCTCCTTGTCCTCATATCCCAGCTCCTTGTCCTCATACCCCAGCTCCTTGTCCTCATACCCCAGCTCCTTGTCCTCATATCCCAGCTCCTTGTCCTCATATCCCAGCTCCTTGTCCTCATATCCCAGCTCCTTGTCCTCATATCCCAGCTCCTTGTCCTCATACCCCAGCTCCTTGTCCTCATACCCCAGCTCCTTGTCCTCATATCCCAGCTCCTTGTCCTTACATTCCTCTTGTGTACTCCATAATCATATTAGCTTAGATATTGCTTGTGTCTGACTCTCCCCAGGAGAGAGGAGAAGGAAATTGATTTCATGAGTGGCAGGGTGCGAAGTGTTCGTGTGTGAGGGGGGGGGGGGATTATGAGGGAAGGTGTGAGGACAATGTCCGTATGAGGATCGGTGAGGTGAAAGTCTTTACACAGCCCTGAGGGAAGCATTTAATAATAGTCCTGCTCTTGGTCTTCCCGTTTTCACCACAGTCTAATGATACAGAATCTAAGGGAGACTTAAGTAATTAGGTACACCATGTGTCACTAGGATGAGAGATTGCCATCAAAATATCCTCTTGTGGAACCTATAATTGCCGGTCTGGTACCAGAACATGTATCAAGATCTATTTGTTTCTGTACGCACTATTTAAAGCAGATAACGTGGTAGAATATACAGCATGATTAAGAACCGCCTAGCCCATTAAGGAATCATGGAAGGAGAGGCAATATCAGGGCGGCGGTGGGCGCCCCCGATGGCGCCGATCCCGACATGCCCCCCCCGGACGGGACCCCCCCGGAAGCTTCCTGGAAGGAAACCATGGTAGAATTCCTCGCAGCTATTGCACCCAGGGGCCAGGAAACCGGATGGGGGGAAGAACTCCTTGATGAAGCAATCACAGACCTGGTCAGTGGTAACGGCCATAACGTGGATAGGATCCTTGAGCGCCATGCTCGAGTGGTTACTTCTGCCAAAAGATCTGGTGACCACGCACCGCGCCCTCGCCCTGCGCGTCGACAGAGACCTCCACGACAAACCGTACCGACCCAACCCAACCTCCAACCGGACGAAAGAGGGAGCGAAGGGCACAGTATGTTCTGTGCCAGAGCCTGTACGAGAAAGATCGCTCGAAAGCCGCTGCGCGCGTCCTTTCCGGAGACTGGAAAGTAACCCCACTGAGGTGGAGCCAGCTCGTCTCTTCCATTCTGGGAGGCGCTATTCTCTAGACCCACATCGCCGGACCGCCGCCCAATTCGTGACCGTGATCCAGTTAATCAGCAACTAGGGGACCCCATAACATCCGAGGAAATCCTTGTTGCTCTCAAGGCAAGTAGCAATGCTGCTCCCGGCCCAGACGGAATCACTATACGTCTACTTAAGGCTATACCAATCAGGGTGTTTGCAAAACTGTTTAATCTGTGGTTGGTAAACGAATCCCTGCCGCAACCATTTCGCAAGAACAAGACAGTGCTATTACCTAAGAAACCTAACCCAGACTCACCTTCCCACTATCGCCCCATAACCATGTCATCTACGATAGTGAGGCTGTTCCACAAGATCCTGAGCAGCAGGCTCTCCGGGCGGTCAGGATCGACAGGCGGCAGAAGGCTTTCGTTCCCGTGGACGGATGCCCTGAAAACCTGGTGATCCTGGACGCCCTCCTAGCTGAGGCTCGTGCGCTCAAGCACAACACGCACCTAGCGTTTCTGGATATGGAGAAGGCTTTCGATAGCGTCTCCCATCCGGCCATCCATCGGGCCATGAAGCGCAAAGGCATCCCAAAGCCTTTAAGGACATATATAATGTCGGGCTATGATCGGTCCTCAACCGTGATAACCAGCCAAGGGGAGAAGTCGAAGGACATCCTGATCACTAGGGGGGTGAAACAGGGTGACCCCCTATCTCCATTTCTCTTCAACCTGATAATTGATGAGGCAATTACCAGGGCTAAGGATCTGGGGCTAGGGGTCGGACTGGGGGGAGAAAAGGTATCAGCACTGGCGTTCGCGGACGATCTGGTTGTGGCAGCGGAAACGGCTGCCGGACTACAGACACTCATAACGAGTATTTGCCACACACTGCGTGGCTCTGGTCTTAAAGTAAACGCTGCAAAATGCCGTACGCTAAGCATAGCGATCGATGCACACCGCAAGACGTGGCATGTCCCCACTAGGAAGGCATACTACGTCGGGGACGATGCGATCGGTACTATGAGCGTGGCGGACGAGTATAAGTACTTAGGGATTCTTATCGGGGCCGGGGGCAGACGCTTATCCTACGGTTCCCTGTTTGAGGACGGCCTGACCAACATCACGAAGGCGCCACTCAAACCCCAACAGAGGTTATACCTACTTAAGCACCACCTAATCCCCAAGATGAACCACCGCCTTGTCCTCGGACGTGTGGCTAAAACGGAGTTGGCGAGGCTTGACCGGCGGCTGCGGCACGCCACTCGTGGCTGGCTGCGGCTGCCTCATGATACTCCCAATGCCTTTATCCACGCGGACGTGAAAGACGGTGGACTAGGAATACCCGACTTTGCCACATCGATCCGGCTGCAAAAGAACAAGCGGCTCGGGGCGTTAGTAGAGTCGGAGGATCCAGTGGTAGTGGCAGCGGCTCTCCTACCCGCGTTCCAAGCGCGAATGCGGCGATGGGTAGACCCGACCACGGCTGCCGGAACCCCGTCCAACAGAACGACCGAGTGCTCGAGAAGGTGGAAAGCAAAACTGTACAGCATGGTTGATGGGGCCGGCCTCGCGTCCTCTTGTGAGGTACCTTCCTGCCACAATGGGTCGCGTCCGGTACCCGTCTGCTAAGCGGAGGAGATTTTGCTCACGCCATCCAGATCCGGGCAAACGCTGTGGCCACGCCGTCTAGAGCAGCCAGGGGTAGACCCGAGGCTTCTGGTCTCTGCGATGCCTGTCGGAAACCAGGAACCCTGGGCCACATATCCCAGGCATGCCACAAGACGCACGGGGCTCGGGTGAAACGTCATGACGATATCACCCGGTTCGTAGCCGGCCGCCTGCGGCAAAGAGGCTTCGAGGTGGAACGCGAAGTCCGTATACCAGATGGAGGGACCTTCTGCAAGCCTGACATCATAGCTTGCAAAGGTGACGAGGCCTTCATATTAGACACCCAGGTCTCAGCTGATAACTTCCCACTCTCCCGTCCACATCAGAGCAAGTGCGACAAGTACGGCACCCCCGAGATCCTGCAGAAGGTCCGGGAGTATACCGGGAAGCATACAGCATCCGCCTCTTCAATAACCCTTAATTGGAGAGGAGGATGGTGCAAGGAGAGTGCACGTGGTTTAATGGATATGGGTCTCACCAAGAGCGACCTAGAGATCTGCTCTGTGAAGGCCCTGACCTGGACATATTCAATATATAGAATGGTCCAAGACCACGTCACGGGGCAGACCACCATAGTCCCAGGATCACTGTGCACAGGGTGCATAAGGGTCAATATAGTCTCGCTTAGGTGAACCGCAGCCACGATAGCTGGTAGCCAACTATCTAAGCAGAGTTGTCATCCGGAGTACCACTTCTCCCAATGGCTTCTCGCAAGAGGGTGGAGGACCTGGCCGAAGCCCGCGAGTGGATAAGGCGGCGGCCGGAGGGACCCCATGCGCATACATGATATCCCTCCCGCTCCGGGGCTTTGTTAGGAGCTTCCACTGTGTCTAGTTTTCCATGTATGCCGATGTCAAGTCATCAATCCTGCCGCTTAGGCAGCTTGCTGCTTTGGCCTTCAGCGTTTGTTCTCCTTTAATGTTATACTGTGCACCTCTACCTATGTGTGCTGTGTCCCATATAAAGAAAACCAATATAAAAGAATTTTCCATTAATATTATGTTTTATTTTCAGGTTATTATTATGTATTATTAGTATCATCTTAACTCTTGTGGGTGTGATGAGATCTGCCATATTTGTGTATTTTAGTTTGTGTGTTGTTAGGGTATTAGGTATGCTTAGTGGTACCATCTCGCCATGCCCTATGGCTGGGGGGATCGGTGCCCGAGCTATATCAAAACCCTATACCCCCCGAAGTGGCAAGGGGAGTTAGGGGACAAAAAAAAAAAAAAAAATATAGATTACATGGCAGAATATTCAGCTTGATTCAGGAACACCTGAGAGACATTAGAAATATGTGTAGAATAATAAACCCCACATTGTTTGAGTTACGAACACTATTTTGTCAAATATTGATTCTGTTCTTAAAAGATTCCCCCATTTTGCACCCGCAAGATAACGTAAGATTTTAAGGTTGACAGATGTTATTCTTCTTGTTTGAGGAGCTGTTCACTTGAGACAGTTAAGCAAGTCCCAGCTGTGTCTGGGTACAAGTGACAGGATGAACAACCCAGCGTTTTCTTCCTATTGGGGAGTGTTGTACATGCTGCTATGGCGGTGTGTCCACTCACAGGATGAGTGGCGCTGGCCAATACTGTCACTATGGCGGTGTGTCCACTCACAGGATGAGTGGCGCTGCCCAATACTGTCACTATGGCGGTGTGTCCACTCACAGGATGAGTGGCGCCAATACTGTCACTATGGCGGTGTGTCCACTCACAGGATGAGTGACGCTGCCCAATACTGTCACTATGGTGGTGTATCCACTCACAGGATGAGTGACGCTGCCCAATACTGTCACTATGGTGTGTGTCCACTCACAGGATGAGTGGCGCTGCCCAATACTTTCACTATGGCGGTGTGTCCACTCACAGGATGAGTGGCGCTGCCCAATACTGTCACTATGGCGGTGTGTCCACTCACAGGATGAGTGGCGCTGCCCAATACTGTCACTATGGCGGTGTGTCCACTCACAGGATGAGTGGCGCTGCCCAATACTGTTACTATCGCGGTGTGTCCACTCACAGGATGAGTGACGCTGCCCAATACTGTCACTATGGCGGTGTGTCCACTCACAGGATGAGTGGCGCTGCCCAATACTGTCACTATGGCGGTGTGTCCACTCACAGGATGAGTGGCGCTGCCCAATACTGTCACTATGGCGGTGTGTCCACTCACAGGATGAGTGGCGCTGCCCAATACTGTCACTATGGCGGTGTGTCCACTCACAGGATGAGTGGCGCTGCCCAATACTGTCACTATGAGGTGTGTCCACTCACAGGATGAGTGGCGCTGCCCAATACTGTCACTATGGCGGTGTGTCCACGCACAGGATGATGACGCTGCCCAATACTGTCACTATGGCGGTGTGTCCACTCACAGGATGAGTGGCGCTGCCCAATACTGTCACTATGGCGGTGTGTCCACTCACAGGATGAGTGACGCTGCCAATACTGTCACTATGGCGGTGTGTGCACTCACAGGATGAGTGGCGCTGCCCAATACTGTCACTATGGCGGTGTGTCCACTCACAGGATGAATGACGCTGCCCAATACTGTCACTATGGCGGTGTGTCCACTCACAGGATGAGTGACGCTGCCCAATACTGTCACTATGGCGGTGTGTCCACTCACAGGATGAGTGACGCTGCCCAATACTGTCACTATGGCGGTGTGTCCACTCACAGGATGAGTGGCGCTGCCCAATACTGTCACTATGGCGGTGTGTCCACTCACAGGATGAGTGACGCTGCCCAATACTGTCACTATGGCGGTGTGTCCACTCACAGGATGAGTGGCGCTGCCCAATACTGTCACTATGGCGGTGTGTCCACTCACAGGATGAGTGACGCTGCCCAATACTGTCACTATGGTGGTGTGTCCACTCACAGGATGAGTGACGCTGCCCAATACTGTCACTATGGCGGTGTGTCCACTCACAGGATGATGACGCTGCCCAATACTGTCACTATGGCGGTGTGTCCACTCACAGGATGAGTGGCGCTGCCCAATACTGTACTATCGCGGTGTGTCCACTCACAGGATGAGTGACGCTGCCCAATACTGTCACTATGGCGGTGTGTCCACTCACAGGATGAGTGGCGCTGCCCAATACTGTCACTATGGCGGTGTGTCCACTCACAGGATGAGTGGCGCTGCCCAATACTGTCACTATGCGGTGTGTCCACTCACAGGATGAGTGGCGCTGCCCAATACTGTCACTATGGCGGTGTGTCCACTCACAGGATGAGTGGCGCTGCCCAATACTGTCACTATAGAGGTGTGTCCACTCACAGGATGAGTGGCGCTGCCCAATACTGTCACTATGGCGTGTGTCCACGCACAGGATGATTGACGCTGCCCAATACTGTCACTATGGCGGTGTGTCCACTCACAGGATGAGTGGCGCTGCCCAATACTGTCACTATGGCGGTGTGTCCACTCACAGGATGAGTGACGCTGGCCAATACTGTCACTATGGCGGTGTGTCACTCACAGGATGAGTGGCGCTGCCCAATACTGTCACTATGGCGGTGTGTCCACTCACAGGATGAGTGACGCTGCCCAATACTGTCACTATGGCGGTGTGTCCACTCACAGGATGAGTGACGCTGCCCAATACTGTCACTATGGCGGTGTGTCCACTCACAGGATGAGTGACGCTGCCCAATACTGTCACTATGGCGGTGTGTCCCTCACACGGATGAGTGGCGCTGCCCAATACTGTCACTATGGCGGTGTGTCCACTCACAGGATGAGTGACGCTGCCCAATACTGTCACTATGGCGGTGTGTCCACTCACAGGATGAGTGACGCTGCCCAATACTGTCACTATGGCGGTGTGTCCACTCACAGGATGAGTGACGCTGCCCAATACTGTCACTATGTGTGTGTCCACTCACAGGATGAGTGACGCTGCCCAATACTGTCACTATGGCGGTGTGTGTCCACTCACAGGATGAGTGACGCTGCCCAATACTGTCACTATGGCGGTGTGTCCACTCACAGGATGAGTGCGCTGCCCAATACTGTCACTATGGCGGTGTCCACTCACAGGATGAGTGACGCTGCCCAATACTGTCACTATGGCGGTGTGTCCACTCACAGGATGAGTGGCGCTGCCCATACTGTCACTATGGCGGTGTGTCCACTCACAGGATGAGTGGCGCTGCCCAATACTGTCACTATGGCGGTGTGTCCACTCACAGGATGAGTGACGCTGGCAATACTGTCACTA
>WNGS01066681.1:5780419-5826340 GCA_020271785.1 Procambarus virginalis | reverse complement strand
TTATGATTGACTAAATCTAGTCCTTGAAGACTAGATCAGTTGTGAACGCCAGCTAGCGCACACGTACATGAGCGCCCAAAATACTTTATTTATTTATATATATACAAGAAGGTACAATGGGTTTATGAGAGTACATAGCATTGATGTTTATACATTCTTGTAAAACCACTAACACGCGTAGCGTTTCGGGCAGAAGAACACAACTTTAACTTTACTTATACTTTTTACGTCAACTTTACTTTACACAATAGACATTTGGAGATAGGCGTGTGTTTTTATTAATTAATATTACATGTTAGGCGTTTACCCTTAATACAAATTATTATATATGAGTATAACTATCACACAGTAAATGTAATAGGAGTCTACTCAAAAACTGGCAACAGTCAAGTGATTGATTGATTGCTAAAGATTAAGCCACCTAAAAGGTGACACGGGCATGAATAGCCCGTAAATACAGTCACGTGTTTTGTGCGTTCGACAATGTTTGTGGTCCTTCAGATGTAAGGTGTTAACACTGGCGGGCGTCGTTCTTATGAAGCCCGGAATATGTCTATCACATCACTCAACTTCATTTGATAACTATATGCCTGTTAAGTAGATTTTAATTTGTTAATAGCATTATATTGTGGTTTTAATATTGACCAATGATATATATATGTATACGAAACGTACTAGTTTTGTGTCCGAAATAGTAAAAATATGTCTTGGCTAGTATCCCCTGTAACTATAGTAAAGTTAATACGTATTATAATAATTATAGATGCATTAGGTGATAGGGAACGAATTATCATTTACGGCTTCGTCAGGAAGGTGGTTCCATGGTTTCCATGAATTTACTCGAGGGTGGCCCTCGGGCAAATTCAGGTCTCAAAATTCAAAAATTCAAAAATCTCTCTAGTGGTCTCGACGAGGGCAGGAAGGTTGTCTGGCTTGTCTAGTCCCATTTGTTTTGGGGATTTTATCGAGCAATGTTTTGTCATTTACGACTTCGGCGGGAATGCGTTTCTACAACTTTATAATTCTATGGGTGAAAACAAATATTTTCCATCCTTCAATGTGACTTGTTGAGCTCGAAACCGTTGCTCCTTGTTCGCCTTACATCTTCTAGCCTTTTGAAGAAGTGTTCTCGATTAATATCTTCCAAATTGTTCAGTAATTTAAAAGTTTTGCTGAGAGCAGACTGTCATGTCTGGTCCCTGTGGCCCTCAACCGTTCATGGCACAGGAGCGGGGCTGCAACTGCTTATTTGTGATTGATTGATGAAGATTAAGCCACCCAAGAGGTGGCACGGGCATGAATAGCCCGTAAGTGGAAGATTTTTTTTGGAGTGAATGTGATCTTTGTGGTCGTGAAAGGATATACTCTGCGTGCTGTGCTCGCATTTAAATCGTCAGTCTGTGGCTGCTATCGCGGGGTGATTGTTTGTGTTGCATCTGATCCTAAATAATCATAATTGAGTTTCTTAACATTAATAGCCCAAATTAGCATATCTTGCTTTTAAATGAGCCCAAAAAGTAGCAAGTAACTAAATTAAAAATTTGGGAGCGCGGTTAGTTAGTTAGTTTAGTTCATTTATTATGCACCCCATACCCATCTTGTGGGCGGTAGTGGAAAGGGTTACAGAGGCACATAATGGGCTCAGAGACTGAACCCCACAATTCATTTAGCTAAGCAAGTTACAATCTTGATGAGCTAGTTACAAAATTCAATATAAGTCGTCACATCAACAATGGGTTCGAGATCGACCTCAAGTACAGGTTCTAAATTAAGCAACTGACATATGTGGAGAGCTAGTGTCAAAATTTATGTTTGTTCTGCACACCGCCTCCCATCCAGTGGGCAGCGGTGGATAGGTTACAATCGCTCAGTTACTACCTACAGTTAGCAAACTGGGGATATTTGGCTAAAATTTCTGGTAGCAGATCATTTTGAATGAAATATTTACACATCGCTGGAACATTGGTTATAGAATTGTCTCTAAATTCACGTATCTTTTCGCACTCCATCACATAGTGACGGAGGGTGTGCGAATAATTTTGTTGACACAGTTTACGCGGGGCTCTCAAAAGTTGCCCAATTCGCTATTTGTAGCCCAATCTGGCAACACTGTTCCTGAGCTTCTCGAGCCCTATCATATCTACATTTGGAACTATGTATGGAGTCAGCCTCCACCACATCACTTCCTAGTGCACTCCATTTACTAACTACTCTGACAGTGAAAAAGTTCTTTCTAATGTCTCTGTGGCTCATTTGGGTACTTAGTTTACACCTGTGTCCCCTCTACTTGCACAGTTGCAGGTGGAAACTAGTAATAACAATTAGAGTGAGGTTACCAGTTATCAAAAAATGAAAATTATGTTTAATGTATGGGGGACCTAATCCACTTGCTGACCTGGGGTGAATTTTTGGGTTCAATTTCAGTCCAAATGTGCCTCTATAACCATTCCCGATATGGAATGTGTATGGGTTACATAATAAATTAACGAAATCCAACTGACCAGTTGCAACAATATTTTACCCATCTCAAAGGGTCATAAAAGTTCCATTAATTGAAACTAATATATTTGTGAAGAAACGAACCCATCATCCCCCCCCCCTTTAACGTACCTGTGACATGTTGTCTAGGTCATGTAAGCCGGTTTTGCCAAGACAAGATGGTTGCCGTGTTTGGCAGGGTGTGGCTAACGCCTTTCTCGCTCCTGGCCTGAGGCTGCCATATATAAAGCAACATTCCTGGCCGCCCATGCAGACACCAGCCGCCCGCCACCCACGACAGGAATATATTTAGCAGAGCCCGCACCCCTCACCCCCTCATGCTCCCCATCCTCATATATGGACGTAGGTAAAACTCATCATAATCGGTAAATCGATAATTTATCATCATATTTAGCCTTAGATTTTTCATCATATTTCGTCTGTCGATAACGTAACGTATCATATGTGATACACCTATAGTTCATCATAAGTGCGTGTCCTTCAGAGAAGTCAGCATTATAATTGATCCACAGTTAATTAGCTTTATTTAAGCCACTTGATAATAATTTATTAAGGAATTGGGTTACATAAAAAATACAGCTGGCTTAATCTCGGTCTTTAGAATTGTAGCAGTTGCTGGTGTTAACATTGTCTGTTTCATTATTTACATTTATTTGCTACTTTTTTGTACTTTTTGTATTAACAAGCATAGGTATACACAGCAATATGCTGCTACCCTATTCTAAATGAAAGCTTACACAGTGTAGATCAAAAATTATCTATAAGTTCATCTAATATTCTCATCTCACAGGATGGTTAGTCATACATGGAATCATGAGAGAACATCAAATGCGAGGCTGATTTATTTTAGCCTCCACTAGCAAAATCTGGGTACGGAACAAAAATATCTTCCAATATTCCTGAGTGCATGAAGTACCTTATACCAAAGCTCAAAGTACCTTATACCATTTGATCTGAAATCACTGATAACAGGGTAATCACAGATATAGTGTTGTAGAATATGTCCCAGCTCTTGTTCACATAGTTTGCAATTGGAATGTTCACCATTGGGGAATTCATTACCTGCAGCCACCTGCCATAGATATCGATATCCCAGCCTAATTCTGGCAATTACAATGTCACACTGTAATGGGTGTTTTGTGCTGCCCGTACATATAATTCTGGGTTCTAAACATGTCATAGCTCTGTAAACTCGTGTTTTCAGGCCTTTGGGTGTCAGTAACTCCTCTACTGCTCTCCCTAATTTTCTGAAATATTGCGACTTTTATAGCAGAGATTGGAATGCCCATATCCAACTCAATTTCCGGCTTATCACATGCAGTAGCTGCTTTGTCTGTGTCACCATGCTGGCCAACACCTATGTGAGATGGTATCCATACAAATGAGACTGAAACTCTTGCTCTTTGCATTAATAATGTTTATAACGGATGTTTTGTTGATTGCTGTGGATGAAGATTTTCTCCTTGCCTTTCTATCTGTTCATATTGTATTCTTGTATTTTAAATAACAAATCATATATATTCGATAGGCTTATGGCATAATGCATAATGAGAATTACAAATGTTCGTGATATTAATATAGCCAATAATTAGAATTATTAATATTAGGCTATTATGACTTTCGTGTATATATATATATATATATATATATATATATATATATATATATATATATATATATATATATATATATTAAATAAGCTGTAAAGTTTTAAGTTGATTTGATGAAATGCAACGCGCTCGATATATTCCAATCTCCTGCTGCATGGTTATACCGCTTTTAGCGCTATTTAATTTGAGTTTAATTTACGTATTTTGTTATGTAATAGCCGTTGTAAATAATCACGGATAAGCTGTGACCAGGAGCTGCATGTATTGGTGATCACGTGGTATACCTTCGACTTTAGATAATCAGGAATTAATCAGTAAAATAAAATAATTGAGCTCGTATTTGATGGGTCATTTAAGATCTTTGATAGGTCATTTTAGACCTCGTTGAACCCTTAAGAAAGGTGATTATTAGGTATATTCAAGTAACCAAACAGGTGAGAGTAGTTATTTCACACTTAGAACAAGGATGACGTTGCTTTTTAAAATACCTTTCCTTCTTTTGATAATTACTTTTCATATTCAGTTTCCCGTATTAAATTTAATTTGTTTTGTTGGGGACAGGAAACCTGAATACATGTACACCTTAGGCTTGTATCGAGGTCCTGCTGAACGATCTTAGCAACCTGTTCTCAAGCTAGACTGGTCCAAACGGCAGTCAACTTCAATGATGCATTCATCAGTATTAACGTACTGCATGTCAAGAATTTGTGTTTTCTAAAATTTAAATTATTATTATTATATACAAATGTGTGTTGTATTGTGAGGCCTAACTTAGGAAGTTAGGCTCTGTTGACAATTATTGGTAAATTAACCCGTCCTCAGGCTATGTTCATAGCATCCAGCGGCCGACCCCAAAGACGCATTCATAAATTTTAACATGCTGTTCATTCAGAATAGAAATGTTCTCAAATATAAGTTACCATGATTATATATTAGCATATTGTGCATAGGCGTAGGTTAGGTGTTTACGTTCTGTTGGCGATTATATCAATATTTTAGGGTCCTGCCTGAGCATAGTTCAGGACTAAACTTAACTGTGTGTTTAGGAGCTGAGAGGCGGAATGCGCCTCTCAGTGTATCTAATGTGCACTCATTTAAATGCGAGGTGGTTATATGTACAAAACGTATTGCCTCGTGTTGTTTCAGTCTCACATCTTAACATAACGGCAATATCTTTATCCATGAATACTTTATTGAGCACTATTTTTAATGCAATTATATTTTATCGGCGTCATTAATGGAAATAATATGATTTAAATAAAAACCAAATTATTCATTGATTTTTATATTGGAAAAATATAATTATTTATACATATTAGTACATTATAATATATATATATATATATTATATATATATATATAATATATATATATAATATATATATATATATATATATATATATATATATATATATATATATATATATATATAATATATATAAAATATAATATATATATATATATATATATATATATATATATATATATATATATATATATATATATATATATATATATATATATATATATATATATATAGTTTAATAGGGGTTCAAAATCAGGTTCTCTTTAAAAGATAACAACGATAAATTAACATACTTGAAGTTTACAACATTCATTCGAAATTTAAACATTCAGTGCACATTCACATCGCTCAATCATTATTGTATTCAGTGATTGCATGAATACTGGCAATAAATATGTTTGCGTCCATTTTCCAACAGTCTGTTTATGTCTAGTCGACCTCCTCGACTGTGGGTCCCGAGCTAGCCGAAGCTCCTCCCTGGCCTCCGCCGGCGCCCTGCCCATGCACCTTGCTGGCCAGAGGACGCCACACTCGCTCTAACTCCTTCATCTGGTGCTCGTATTCCTCCTTCTCTGCCAGCTGGTTGGCGTCCAGCCAGTTGAGAGTTTCTTGAGCTTTCTCCTCGACGGATCTCTTCTCCTCAGCTGAGAGTTTGTCGCCAACTGAAGGTTCAGAGACTGCCGACTTGATGCTGAAGCACAGAGCCTCTAAGCGGTTCTTGGCTTCCACTCTTTCTCGTTGTTTGGCGTCGTCTTCGTGGTATTTCTCTGCTTCGTTTACCATTCTCTCTATCTCTTCTTTACTAAGGCGACCCTTGTCATTGGTGATGGTGATCTTGTTCTCCTTGCCGGTCGACTTGTCGGCCGCAGATACGTTAAGAATGCCATTAGCATCGATGTCGAAGGTTACTTCGATCTGAGGCACTCCGCGAGGTGCGGGAGGGATGCCACTCAATTCAAACTTGCCCAAAAGATTGTTATCTTTTGTCATTGCTCGCTCTCCTTCATACACCTGGATCAACACACCTGGCTGGTTGTCAGAATACGTGGTGAATACTTGCTGTTGCTTGGTTGGGATGGTTGTGTTGCGTTTGATGAGAGCTGTCATCACTCCACCTGCTGTCTCTATACCCAGCGACAGAGGCGCCACGTCCAGCAGGAGAACATCCTTCACGCCCTCAGACTGGTCTCCGTGTAGGATGGCCGCTTGTACGGCAGCACCGTAGGCCACCGCCTCGTCTGGGTTGATTGATTTGTTGAGTTCCTTACCGTTGAATAAGTCTTGCAGCAATTTTTGTATCTTTGGGATGCGGGTAGACCCTCCCACCAACACCAGTTCATGGATGCCAGCTTTGTCTATCTTTGCGTCTCTCAAAGCCTTCTCCACTGGCTCTAGTGTCCCTCGGAAGAGGTCTGAACACAGCTCCTCAAACCTAGCGCGGGTGATGGACGTGTAATAGTCAATACCCTCGAACAAAGAGTCGATCTCCACGCTGGCCTGAGTGGAGGACGAGAGAGTTCGTTTGGCTCTCTCGCAGGCAGTTCTCAGTCGACGAACAGCTCGTTTATTGCCACCTAAATCTTTTTTGTATTTTCTCTGGAACTCTTGTTTGAAGTGGTTCACCATTCTGTTGTCAAAATCTTCGCCGCCCAAGTGAGTATCTCCGGCAGTAGACTTAACCTCGAAGACGCCTTCATCGATGCTAAGGATCGACACATCGAAGGTTCCGCCACCAAGGTCGAAGATCAAAACATTACGTTCCCCTCTACCGCCTACTTTTTTGTCAAGCCCATAAGCAATTGCGGCAGCAGTTGGCTCGTTGATAATCCTGAGAACATTGATGCCGGCAATAGCACCCGCGTCCTTAGTGGCTTGACGCTGGGAGTCGTTGAAGTAGGCGGGGACGGTGACAACTGCGTCTTTTACACTTCGACCAAGGAAAGCCTCAGCGGTCTCCTTCATCTTTGTGAGCACCATAGAGGAGATCTCCTCTGGGTTAAAGGTCTTAATCTCGCCCTTGTACTCCACCTTAACCTTGGGTTTTCCACCTTCGTTAACCACGGTGAAGGGCCAGTTCTTCATGTCGCTCTGTACTGCTGGGTCTTCGAACTTGCGTCCGATGAGGCGTTTGGCGTCGAATACAGTGTTGTTGGGGTTCATGGCCACCTGCAACGTTGCAAACGCTTCCATTAATCTTAAGTGAAATGCTATTATTTCGTTAAATTATAAAAACATCACGTATAACAGTCATATTTATAACATACGTTAACAGCTGGTAAAGATGAAGGTGTGGCAAATGACCTGGTTCTTGGCGGCGTCACCGATGAGTCTCTCTGTGTCTGTGAAGGCGACGTAGGAGGGCGTGGTCCTGTTGCCCTGGTCGTTAGCGATGATCTCCACCTTGCCGTGCTGGAACACTCCCACACACGAGTATGTCGTCCCCAGGTCGATCCCGATAGCCGGAGCTGCCATCCTGTCAGCAAATCAACGTATGTCAACAACATTGTTGGGAGACAGAACTCATTAGAAAATCTGTACAAGGCATGATGGACTACATCACCCGGAAGTGTCATGAGGCAGGAAACAGGTTTGTCCTGGCCCAGAAAGAAAAAGCAGAAAACCAAAAATGGAGTCCGTGGTATGAAAAGTCAATCAGGTATGAAAAGAACCAAGGCAGCTAAACACAAGGGCATGGAGAAACTACAGAAATAACAAGACACCAAAGTACAGAGACAGAGATACCAGAGGGGCCAGAGCTCAACCTCCACAAGCACAACTAAGTGAGTACATTTAAAGATACTTCATAGTATAGTTTTGTTTAATCAAATACCATGGATTCTGTTGAAGTGACAATAACAAATAACATATATTATGTGAACTACAACAGTATCTTATATACGCTATATTTTGTGTATATAAATACATATTATTAATTTAAAAATGTATAAATCCCATACACTTGAAACTCGTAAATTATTAATAACCGTACGTATACTTACTTGATATACTTTGTCTTCAAGTATACTTTGTCTTCAAGTAATAAGGTAGCTGGTGGGTGAACAAATCTCACCTTCCTCACAGCTCTCACTTCACTTTCCTTCTAGCTGTTCCTGGCCTTCCGCTGCTATATATAAGCGCTTATTTTCTGCCGAACTCGCTAGAATACTCTACGAGCAACGCTCACTGGCACAGCTCACAGTGACGTCACTAGTGGCCCAGAAGGTGATTGGTAGAGATGTTGAGAGTGGGTGTAGAAGGATGACGTCACCACCGGCTCAGAAAGTTAATTGGCAGAAATATTCAGTGGGTGTAAAACGATGACGTCACCACTGGCGGGTAAGGAGGTAACCCCATCAAAAAATTAGTAAACGTGACTTCCTAGAGCCAAATATAATGTCCAGATTCTAGTAATCGTTAAGGTGCATCACAAATTAATGATAATATGCAACGTAGTATGTAATATGTTATGATAATACGTATATGTGATGATAATATGTAACGTAATAATATGTGATGATACTATGTAAGGTAATATGTAATATGTGATGATAATAGGTAAGACGGTATGTTGTTGCTGTATTAGATTCAGCTACTGGGAACAATAAGTTGCAAGCAGCACGGGCTATGGTGAACCCGTCGTACTCACCTGGCGCAGGAGGTGTTAAACTTAACGTACCTTGCCTGCAACATTAGGCCTACCCAGTTCCCCACTTTTAGTTAACACAATTTAACCTAACCTATATTAAAACGAAAACACGTATATTTTTTAGCCCTATTGATTTGGTATACCACTACCTTGGTACTGCTACACGCTCTCAAAATAATAATAATAATTATTATTAATAATTAACAAGTTATCTAATCGTGTATGGGTTGCGTTATGTGAGTCAGCCACATTATATATATATATATATATATATATATATATATATATTATATATATATATACATATACACGTTCACCAGTTACTGTATCACCATAGTATATTATCATAATTTTCTCGTCGGTGATCAGGTGATATATACGTCTATGTTTATCACTTTCATAGATAATGTAGTCGCTAGGGAGGATGCGCCGGGGGTGTCTCCCCGATGGCTCCCAGTGTTACTCATGTTTATTATTGCATAAGGCGTTCTTTAGCACTTCCATGTAGATCTACAGAAATACTGACTGCCCCTTCCTTAATACTGTGAGTCATGGGAGTGTGTGTGTGTGTGCGTGCGCGCGTGTTCTTACATAATCAAGCTTGGGGAAGTAAAGTTTCTGTTCTTTAGCCACTTCTCTTAACATCAACTGTTGTACAGGTTCCTCTAGTGTATTTAACTCCGTCATATCTGTATTTGAAGCACTGAATTGAATGTGCAGTCGCCATTTCACTTTTCATCACATATCATTGGACTACTACACTTAAAATTAAAAGGGTTAGGAACTGGCTAGATCCATTCCCTAGTGTGACCAGTCCTGAGTACTGGCCTCTGTTGCATCACACTGGTAATATCTCATCACTCTGAAGTCTCTTTTTTTTCAAAGTGCCTATCTTCATTTGCTTAGATATTCTCGTGTATATTGGAACACTCTCCCTGTCATTTCTCACTGCTTCTGTAACTTGTACATTTTGCAACGTTGCACACTAGTTTAAACTATGGGTGTAGTGTAAATAACATAAGAATAAAGTAAACTGTTGAATGGCCATTGACCCATACGAGGCAGCCCCTATTTACATCCATTCAAAGTCAACTATAGTCAACAAAGTCAACACAATCGACTTGAGAATGGTCCAGGACGGACCGAAACGTCGTCGTCCCTTCACTTTCTAGTGTGTGGTTGGTCAACAAAGTCAACTATATATATATATATATATATATATATATATATATATATATATATATATATATATATATATATAGTTATATATATATATATGTTATATATATATATATATATATATATATATATATATATAACAGGACCAGGACCAATATATATATATAACAGAACAGGACCAATGGTCCAGGACGGACCGAAACGTCGTCGTCCCTTCACTTTCTAGTGTGTGGTTTGGTCAACAAAGTCAACTATATATATATATATATATATATAATATATATATATATATGTTATATATATATATATATATATGTTATATATATATATATATATATATATATATATATATATATATATATATATATATATATATATATATATATAATATATATATATATATATATTAGTATATACCCGGTAATTTGTTCCATAAATCAGCATCCTTTTTTCCAACAACCCTGACCTTTTGGACAAGAGCGAACCTATCGACTGTTTCCCGACATTTCTGGATGAGAAAGTCCATCGTGTCTTGTGTGTTCTTCCATCTATGTTCTCTCTTGGTACGTCTGATAGAAATGATCTTATTCGCTCATAATTTGCCCTTTGGTATGCCAGTGTTCTCTCTACTGATCTTTTTCCTGACTCGGTCATTCCTCCATTCGCAGGATATTCAAATGAAGTACAGTGACAGATGATTCTCAAGGGGGCTATATAACTTATTTCCTTTAAGTCCACCTCATTCACAGTGAATATGAAGACAAGTTTACTGGTTTGTCTTTATCCCTCATTCTTGTCAGTCCCTTGACATGCTGTTTAGAAAGTCTCTTATTACTGTTTCCATTAGACATACGGGTTGAGCATGTGGGCAATGTTTTGATGATGGGCTGTTCTGTTTGAGGTCCTTTCAACCCTCTTAAATATCCGCCCTCATTTTTCATTTTTATAATATGAATTGTGTGCAAAACGTTCAATATTAATCATATTAACCAATATGACAGTGAAAATTGTATAAATACTCTAGTCCACACCTTCTGTGATTTATGCTATTCATATAAAGATAGATGTACATAGACCTTAGTTAGCATGGGATATAACAATGAGAGGTGTATTTAGCTTTCATTGCACATAAATATTGAAAATTAATTACTGAAATTTTTCAACTTACAACCCCTTTATAAGGTAAGCAAAACTCATATAAATGCTTCGGCATTGTAATACAAAAATACATATCCATGCGTTTACATATAAAAAATATTTGTAAGACATTAGAAAACAACACCTGTTTTCCTTATTATTACATAAACATGCGAGCAATTCAGTAGACATTTTAAACAGATAACATGAACAAATCAAACACTTTCAGGTAGCATTCTCAGCTCGTATGTCTAGTCGACCTCCTCGACTGTGGGTCCCGAGCTAGCCGAAGCTCCTCCCTGGCCTCCGCCGGCGCCCTGCCCATGCACCTTGCTGGCCAGAGGACGCCACACTCGCTCTAACTCCTTCATCTGGTGCTCGTATTCCTCCTTCTCCGCCAGCTGGTTGGCGTCCAGCCAGTTGAGAGTTTCTTGAGCTTTCTCCTCGACGGATCTCTTCTCCTCAGCTGAGAGTTTGTCGCCAACTGAAGGTTCAGAGACTGCCGACTTGATGCTGAAGCACAGAGCCTCTAAGCGGTTCTTGGCTTCCACTCTTTCTCGTTGTTTGGCGTCGTCTTCGTGGTATTTCTCTGCTTCGTTTACCATTCTCTCTATCTCTTCTTTACTAAGGCGACCCTTGTCATTGGTGATGGTGATCTTGTTCTCCTTGCCGGTCGACTTGTCGGCCGCAGATACGTTAAGAATGCCATTAGCATCGATGTCGAAGGTTACTTCGATCTGAGGCACTCCGCGAGGTGCGGGAGGGATGCCACTCAATTCAAACTTGCCCAAAAGATTGTTATCTTTTGTCATTGCTCGCTCTCCTTCATACACCTGGATCAACACACCTGGCTGGTTGTCAGAATACGTGGTGAATACTTGCTGTTGCTTGGTTGGGATGGTTGTGTTGCGTTTGATGAGAGCTGTCATCACTCCACCTGCTGTCTCTATACCCAGCGACAGAGGCGCCACGTCCAGCAGGAGAACATCCTTCACGCCCTCAGACTGGTCTCCGTGTAGGATGGCCGCTTGTACGGCAGCACCGTAGGCCACCGCCTCGTCTGGGTTGATTGATTTGTTGAGTTCCTTACCGTTGAATAAGTCTTGCAGCAATTTTTGTATCTTTGGGATGCGGGTAGACCCTCCCACCAATACCAGTTCATGGATGCCAGCTTTATCTATCTTTGCGTCTCTCAAAGCCTTCTCCACTGGCTCTAGTGTCCCTCGGAAGAGGTCTGAACACAGCTCCTCAAACCTAGCGCGGGTGATGGACGTGTAATAGTCAATACCCTCGAACAAAGAGTCGATCTCCACTGTGAGATTTTTCTCTACGCCTACCTCCCTTAGGAGGTGGACTACAAGTTTAAAGGCTGCTCTTGGCAGTTAAGCATGAGTCCAGTAGAAAAGGAGAAGCGGGAGCAAACCGCCAGGCTTCCACCAGCAGGGGTGGAAACCTGTCCACAATAGGCCGCTGGTTCCTCCTAGTTAAACATGACGTTAAAACCAATAAAGGGTAACCGACGGGTTCTCACAATCAAATTTTATATTTGTTGTGTGGCGCTATGAATTGGAATTCGAATTCCCAGGAGCGCAGCCGTCATATCAAAGATTTAAAACAACAATATCAAATATAAATCAGAACAATGGGAGTGGTACAGAATAGTTGAAGGTTGACATCAAAGACTGTTAACAAATAACAATTTATTATAACAAGAGACTAGACTACTACATTAAAACAAAAGAATGTCAATGACGTTACTCGAACATAAGCGTGCCCACAGAGGAATCAACACGCAAGCAAGAACTAACAGATCTATAATCACAATTACAACAAATGACACAGTGAGTTCTGGAACACGTCTCCAGTAACCTCCTAACTGTTCTACGCCTCAGTGCAGTCTACACCTGCAATAGCGGTTGCAATGCAATCAAATCAGTAGCCTTTCAATGACATCAATAACTAATGGGTTCACTGGCAACTCCAGCACCCTTCCTCAAATTAATCTTTACGTTAATGTCCATCCAGTGGCACCATAACCAACAGCTAAATAGCAACCCTTGCTGTGTGGCTGCATACTGAACTAACCTGAAACAGGTGTGCCCACTGATGACGCAATAATGCAAACTCAAAGAAAAATATCACAGACTAAGTTACACCACAGCGTGTGATTTAATTACGTTACAGTCCAACCAGTGGCATTGCAACACAGCTATTCAACAGCCCCTCGAGAATGACAGCAGGCTCCATCCTGCTGACACTTCGGCTGACAACATGAACTAACTGAACAATTCCTCCACTGATGACACAAGCAAGCAATCATAGTGACACGACTTCCTAGTGGCAACTACTCTAATCACAAGCTTAAGGTCCTCCAGTCCCACAGGAGCGACCCCCGTAATCAGGTGGGTAGTCTAACAGTGACTCCCCCTATCACAACTAAAGTGAACACAGTCAGGCAAGGTGGGATTCTGGGACACAGCTCCACTCATCCCTAAGTTACTTTACCCCTCGTCACTAGACGATAACCAAAAGAAATTGCCTTAATCAATTGCAACATTGATTATGTGAATAATGATGGAAATTGACTGATCACAGCAGTCAGCAACAAGTACTACTTTAATCACAACAAGTGTCTCACGCTAGACAACACATGATAGTACTCTACGTTAACACAAGTCCTCTTGTCACAATAACTCAAACTCTTAAATTACATCACACTTGACTCCTTGCAAGTATTCAGTGAGTAATTCTTAATTAAGGTCAAACGGACCACTAATTACATCCAATTGAGTTACGTTAACTAAGCCTACCCCAAGTGGGTGGCTTCTCAACAGTCTGTGTATCACTAATTACGTTTACTTACTAATGAGTGCTAATTACCCTAATTAGCCTTGAGCAATTAATTAACTGTCACCAGGACCGATAATTAATCATACATAAATACGTCTCACTCCGCACTGCCTAGGCAGGTCTCATCAAACACTGTGAATTCACGGAAGAGGAGTTAATTACCCTAATTAACAATGAGTGCACTTAATCCACTGTCACCAGACAGAATATGATTAATATAACGTATTATGCTAACCCCATGACCTCGCTTTACCGAGTCATCTGAGTCCTCAAGACTCCAGACGTAATTACTCCACTAATTATCATGAGCCACTAATTGCCCCACCCTGAAAGGCAGTTAGTCTCGAGCAACTGACGTTAGCACTATCACTGACAGACTCTGACAGATCCTCTCCCACTACGTGAATTCATGATGAGAATGCTAATTACATAATAGCTAGAGTGGGTCAATTATTGTCACACGGACAATTAATTGCACCGGACCGTATTCCCACAGCTCAAGTTCAACCTGTTCTTCTCCCATAACAGCACTCACTCATTCAACAACTTCAAGTGTCACCCCCTTATCCAGTTAATTACCCCTAATTAACTCACTGATCCTAAGTACTCACACAACTCAAAGAAACAAAGTAACCCTAAGGTTACACAGGTCACACATATAATGGCATGCAAAACATAAAATAGCACTGCCCACATACAGTTGCGACTACTGCACCGTTATTACTATGCCCACACAGTAATAACACACGGGTTTGCAACAATCAAGGTATACCAATCTTACTGTCCCTCTATCTTGCAAAACGTTGCAAAAGATCGCCCGATCCCGGTTGGCTTCAGCAAGACAATTACGTTAATATAAGACACCGTCGCTCTACGCGGACAGCTGGCACTAATTCTCCCATAATTAGGCAAATTAACTAATTGCTCGCTCTCATTAAGTGACTGAAATTTCCCTGAATACTCAAAGGNAGTTTTTTGCAGGAACATGAAGATGTTCAGCTGCTGGCGAGCCCTATCCTACTCATTGAGGGGAGGGAGATTAGATTATGATTGTTTGATAAATGCTGAGGGCATAGAGGGGAATTGTCTTACTGTGATGAAATGCTAAGTGATCATTTTGCATACAAAATACAGCTTAACTAGATAAAAAGCATGCCTGCCTTCAGAGGAAAAGGTTAAAGTTTAATGAGGAGATTAAGGGGTCTTGGTGGCATATTAAGTCTTGGATGATACTTAAGCCAGTTTCGGCAGAAGCATTTTATGAAGATTTATTAAGGAGGTAGATGTATTAATGCAACATTGAACCGGAAAACATCTAGTATAAAAAAGCATCCCCCAGAAAAGGAAATTATACACTGACGAGATGCTTAAGGGGTGGACATTAACAATGAGGAGAGCTCACAGGATTGGAATAGGAATGGTAGGACTGAGGAAGGGAAGAATGCTTTACTGCAGTTGCTAGGCTGTGTGGGGAGAAGAGAAAGGAAATTAGGAGCAAGTATTGGCAGGAGTTTGCAGAGAAAGTTGGGAGTAACAGAAACTTGAAAGAAATCTGGCAAGACGTAAATAAAATAAGGGGTAAAAAGCATAATTTTGTTGCACATCCTGACCCGCAAAGAATTGCAAATGGTCTCGTAAATAAAGGGCGGAAGCTGCCAAACTTAGTTCATTACCCGCTGTAACGAGAGAGTCATTAGATTCTTGGAAAGATCTAAGAATGAATTTTATACTTACAGCAGGTAACAGTGGTGATGTCACTTGCACAGGTATTACCAGAGAAGAACTAATAACGGCGATTAAAGTTGGGAAATCTACCGCCCCTGGGGAGGATGGAGTAACTTATGAAATACTTAATGAACTTGCCATTATGACGAAAAGCCCACTTTTAGATCTCTTTAATATTAGTTATAAAGAGGGCAGTATTCCCAGTAAATGGAAAAAAGCTATGATCATCCCTATCCCTAAAGCCAATGGAGAGTACAGACCTGTGTCTTTAACCTCGTGTTTTTGTAAAATGATGGAGAGGATCATTTTAAATAGACTTTTATATATAATAGGTGATCAGCTGTCTAGTAATTTGTTCGGGTTCCTCAAAGGAAAAAGTACCTCTGATTGTATTATTAAATGTCTAGCTAATGAAAATGATTATTATAGAATTTTTATTGATTTACAAGGAGCTTTTGATAAAGCCAACAAAGAGGTTATTTTATATGAATTAGCTGGTCTTGGTGTTAAAGGGAGATTATTGCGCTGGATAGGGATTATCTTTATGAAAGGAAGGCTCAGGTGTGGTATCAAGGTTGTATGTCAGGTGTGAGGTCTTTTGAACTCGGCACACCTCAGGGAGGCGTGTTGAGTCCACCCTGTTTAATGTACTAATGAATAAGATAGCATCTGAGAGATACTCAAATGGGGTAACTCCAATCATATATGCCGATGATATTTTGTTTCAGGGCAAAGATATTTCAAAGGTTCAAAGTGTTGGACAATTTCGGATACCTGTGTCATCATATGGGACTGGTGGTTAATGAAACAAAACTAAGTTTGAATGTAGAAGTCGGAGGCCCATTATATTGAAAATAAATGGTAAAAATATAGAGAGAGTTAATATATATAAATATTTAGGCATATATGTTGGATATACCCATGAGAGTTTGGAAGCTGAGATGAACAGACTGTTGGGTCAATGTCGGAAGAGATTACAACCTCTGAAGGCCTTGGCATGCTGTGGAAAGGGAGTGGGAGTCCCTGTGCTACGAATGATATACTTGAGTACTGTAAGATCTCTTATTGATTATGCTGCACCTGTCATTCTTGTTTTGGTAAAGGTAGGATGGGCAAGTTGGAGAAGGTACAAAATGAAGCCATGAGAATTATCTTAGGATGCCCAAGAAATGCTATGATTGAGATAATGAGGATGGAGCTTAATCTGCAGAGTATTGGGGATAGAATTTCAGAGATAAATGTAGCCTCTGCCATTAGATTAATGAGAGGTGGGGGAGCTAATGAATTAATCCTCTCGGTTCAAAAGGTGGGAAGTAGTGAACAGTGTATGATGAAGAAGAGAGTATATATGAATAACTTATGTTCTAATGTTATAAAGTATGATGTTATTACAGAGTGTATTGCTGTGCCCAAAGAAAATTCACACCACCATGGGAGGATTGTAATGTAGATGTAGTAATTACTCCCTTGCAAAAGAAAAAAGTATGTATGAAATAGGAGAGCTGAGGGCGACATATGATTGTATAATTAGAAAACTGCCACAGAAAACACTCTACATGTATATTGTGATGGGTCAGTAGCTAGGGATGGGAAGGCAGGATGTGGAGTCTTGATCAGGGAGTACACTGACATCGGCACTGTAGATACTGTTATTGGACGCCGCTTAACTGACAATGTCTCTTCAACGCAGGCTGAACTCCAAGGAGTTTTAGCAGGATTACAGGAAGTAGTCAAATGTGGTAAAAATGCTTGCTTCTTTATTGACAGCAGAGGAGCGTTAGAGTCTTTAAATAGCAGACGCCCAGTATATCAGAATATTGTGATAGAGTGTAGAGAGAATGTTAAGAAATTAGAAAAAACTGGGTATAAAGTAAGATTCATGTGGATCCCTTCACATGTGGGAATCCTGTTGAATGAGGTAGTTGATGACATAGCGAAAAGAGCCACTGAAAAACCTCTTGTTGATGTTATATGTCAGTTAACCTTGAAACAAATAAAAACAAGAATCAAGATGATCCAAGAGGGTGAAGAAATGATAAAGAGAATGGCAATGGTGGACAGTAGTAACACACTTAAGCATTATTCAATAATAAATACAAATTCGTCCTTCACCTATGGTAAAGGAAAGTCTACTTGGAAGGATTCATTTACATGAGATTAAGATTAGGATACAAATATATCTGGCAATACGGTGTTGATGTCAGTGAAGAAGATAAGGAGTGTAAATTATGTGGTATGCCGCACGCCCACACCTTAGAACATTATGTATTAGAGTGTCAACTTATTGAAAACTATAGAAATAAGGAATTAAATAGTGTACCACATCAAATTGTTTGGATGTGTGATAATGGTATGATAGACAGTATACTTAGGAGCTACAAGAAGTTTGCCCCAAGAGTGTGACGATTATATACTGTACTTGCTATATTAACCTGCAATGTTAAATGGGATTCTTGTAATATGCTGTACTTACTATATTAACCTGCAATGTTAAATGGGATTCTTGTAATGTTATTTGTGTATTTGACTCACTGAATTTGTGCGCCCCTTGAGGGACTTGAAGTAGAGGGGGTAGAAATAGCCTAAGCTACTCTATCCCTTTGAGATGTATTTCTTGCTCATCTCAATAAACATACTTGAACTTGAACTTGGGGCACAAAGAAGGGGGTAGAAATAGCCTAAGCTACTCTATCCCTTTGAGATGTATTTCTTGCTTATCTCAATAAACATACTTGAACTTGAACTTGTATACCATGGTGTTACCCTATTCTGTATGAAGGATTACACAATGTAGAGCAAAGCTAGCTATGAGTTTATTTATTGTCCTTATCTCACAAGATATATATGGAATCAGGAGAGAACATGAAATTCGCGTCTTCCCTATTAGCCTGCATTTATCAAAATCTATGTAGAGCACAAGAATATTTTCACAGTGAACAATATAAATAATTTCCCGAAGACTAATATACAAAAACCTATGACAAAAGCAGTCTTTTAGTACGATAACAATAGAGGAAACTCTAATAACCTAAACACAATGAAACAAAACTAAAATATAAAATACTTGCAGTGGTTCCGCTTTGGCACTAGATAGTGGTACTTGGCAACAATGATAGAGACTACCTCCGGAGGCTCCATCTTGCCCTGCGGCAGTCTGGGTTTGCATACTCTCGTAAGAACACCAATTGTGTACAAGTAAGTGGCGGAGTAAATGTTGCATTATGTGATCATTCATGCCCTGAAATAGCTTCCTTCCATATATTTTTTCAGTTAGGATAAACTGATGCAGTAATAGTGATAAAATGCAGTAACAGAATTCCTATGGGCGTGGTCGCCCATCTGGCTTGTCTTGCAAGAGTCATCTATTGAGTGTGAGTCATCTAATATCCCGAATATTAGTTCCGTTATTTATAATAACGGAATTTATAATATAAAGTATTATAATAATTGTTCCGTTATAAAATAACGGGACAATTCACTCTACCTTCCATGAGAGTAAGAACAAGACTAGAACGTGACCACGTCAACGATGGCGACACCGCTCACGCCCACACACCCGATTAATCTTGTCTGTGATTGATTAATGAAGATTATGCTACCCAAGAGGTGGTACGGGCATGTTCTTGTTGTTGTTGTTGTTTTAGATTCAGCTACTCTGAACAAAAAGTACACAAGTGTGTAAACTTTAGTTTACACACTTGTGTAAAGTCAGTAGTAAACTTTAGTTTACACACACAACTAGTTGTGTGTGTGTAAACTAAAGTTTTTGAAAATGTAATAAGTTATTACGAAACGCGTTCAAGTGTCGCGTCAGACTAGAAATAAATATGAATTTTGGAGAACTGATTTTTCAATTACCATCGACAGTGAAAAGAAACATAAGAAATATTGAAAAAATTCGTGTTAGAATTATTAATCTTACTTTTTCGGTCATATTTAATAATATATGTCTACATGAAAGACTGCTACCAAAATATACTATATATTTGTATGTACCTGATACCCCTAATGGTATATATCCAATACGCCCAGTATAGCCCCTCCTTGCCCCGCAAAACAGCACAGCTCCTGTGCCAGGTAAGTCCACTACGCCTCACCATAACTCCCTGACAAGTCTTGGAGCGCTGGATAAGTAATGCGTAGTCCTCGACTATTTTTTTTTTTTTGCAGGGATATTCCTGCGCGGGCCCTAAGCCTCTGGCTGGCCCACTAAGTGTTGCTTGTTTCTGTTTTACTTGGGCGGAGTATGAGTATTTATGACTCGTATGGTCGCTTCAGTAAGATTTTGCCATATGTGTTTTGAAATCTTAATGGGTTTGTAACTGTCCTCGACTATTCAATACAATACTTGAATAGTCTGGTGGTCAGATACTGGGCTTGTCAGTAGTTTCATTGCTCCTGGCAGTCTAAGGTTCAAACTTTTCATGGCGAGGAGTCTTAATGATAAATTCGGCTTGTGGTTTATGCAAGTTTGTGGTTACAATTGAGATTCGAGTTCTTCCCTATAGTGAATTGATTTGATGAATACGATTTCTGATTTCTGACCACCTAGTGCTATCGGGTATTGGGCGATAAGCACAGGCAGATATTTCATGAATCACCTCACATCTTGGGGTCACGTAACACAAATGCGAACAAACTTTGAATGGTCTCCAATCCAATATACAACCGAAAACGACTGTCTGGGGTCGAATCCTTCAGGGGCGAGAAGTTTTCGGTTGCATATTGACTTGGGGGGCCATTCAAGTTTGTTTGCATTTGTATTACTCACGTGGCCTCAACATGTGAGGTGATTCGAGCTGGGTAATTGGACTTTCGAAGGAACTGCTGTCACAAAGAGATGGATTACTGTCAGGCATTTAAGTACTCTTGAAGTAAAATCAGTGTTGCATGAACTGTGTGTTGGGAGTGATTTTGATCCGGGATACCCCTAGAATCTGTTGATTGAGAGTGCTGAGGGTGTGAATTTTTTGTATAAATTCATTGAATGATTAGTTTGTATTAGTCCTTTAAATTGTACTGTATTCTCATCGTCAGATATTTCATGCTATGTTGTTATTATGACTTTTTCTTCGGTAAATAGTTCACTGTAAACTTGTGTAAACTAACCAACTATAAATGTACAAAAACATACAATTATGAATAAAGTTATTAAATGGTTGTTATTGCAGCAGTATTTATGTTGTGGACGAGTAGTAATAATTAACAAATTCGATATGGAATTTTGTTATACTGTAATTATAATTGATGTAAATTTAAAGTAAAATAAGCTTAACATGTATTTGTATTTAAAAAAATAAACTTTATGTAAATTATATACAAGATCTTTATTTTTTCAGACAGCTCCATACAAAATGAATACAGTAGTGGAGGCTGACTGTTTAACTCAAAATATACATCCTAGAATCTTCAAACTGGAAACAAAACAACAAATTATAGATGAGAGTAACAAGATCCAAATCCTGACCATTGGAGAGGAGATAGACAGACCCATCAAATCACTTGTGGTCATTGGGGAGACCGGTTCAGGGAAGACGACCTTTCTCAATGCTTTTATCAATCATCTCTTCGGAATCGAGTTTGATAGCGATAAGCGCTATCAGATTGAAGATGCAACAGGGGACAAAATGAAGGATGTGGCAGAGAGTCAAACAGAATATGTAACCGGATATTTAGTTTATCACCATCCTGGGATGACACACGAGTGTAACTTTCTGATCATTGACACCCCAGGGCTAGCAGACACTAGAGGCGCTCAACAACAGGCACAAGTAGTCCAGCAAATTAAGCACTTTTTGAAAGAGGAGAAGTTTGGTGTAAATGAACTTCACACAATTGGATTTGTAATGAAAGCCACCGTCAACAGGAAACTTGAATATATGAATACGATGAAGGATGAATTTCATGATTTGTTTGGAGCAGATACTACTAACGTAACAAATATTTTGCTAACACATGATACAATTGAAAAATCTTGGGTTCCTAAAATGTTAGAATCAATGGGGCTCACGGCAAAAAAAGATTACAGTTTTGAGAATGGATCACTGTATGCTCCCAACAAACAAGCGGAATGCCAAAGCCTGAGTAGGAAAGACCGTAAACAATTTTCGCGGAGAAAAGATGTTTGGGAAGATACAGCTGAAGAATTTGAACGCTTCTGTCAAGACCTCATCCAAACCCAACCAGTGAGCCTCACAATGACCAGGGATTCAATTAGAGAAAAAATGTATCTAGAGAGAGCTCTCTTTAATTTAAAAAATAACATAGACTCCTGTATAAACATGCTTATTGAACAACAGAGTCAAAAAGAGTTACTTAAAAACTACGAAGAAAATCTAGAGAAAAACAAAAACTGGACTGGTAAGAAAATAGTTACCATAAAAGTGAAGGAAGAATTGAAGAGTACATCTGGTCATTGCCACAACTGCGAGAAGTGTTTGAGAACATGTGTAAATCCATGCAACGGAGGTTGGTTTTGCGGGTGTCCAAAAGAGAAGGACCAATGTAAGATCTGCAACTGTAGTAATGAACATCACACAAAAGAAGAATATAAATATGTTGAAAAAGTTTCTGAAATAACAGTGACCGATGAAGATATGAAGGAAAAATATGGAGATACATTAAATAAAATAAAAGATACACAAAAGGCATTGAAAGATTTAGAACAAAAAATGATGATGTTTGTCTTAGCATGGCTGAAAGCATCAAGAAAATCATATTGCACACTAGAAAGATCAGCAAAATATCAAGAAACACAAAGGAACTGTCGGCCAAGCAGTTTGTGGACAACATGGTATCTGAAATTGAAAAGAGCCAGAAGTATGAGTTTTCAAGCCAAGTAACAAAGCAATATATTTGTGCCGTTTTTAATAAACTTCCGAAAATGGTAGAAGAAATTGATCTTGATCTTCATACTGAATATGAAGAACTAGACAGGAATATTCAAAAGGCAAATGATATGGAGAAAGCACTTTTAATAGCTAAAAATGCTGCTACAAAAATAAAAAAAGTTTTTAAATAAAAGACTTGCGACTATTCCACATAAAAGTATACTTTGCTTTACGTGTGACTAAAGGAAAAGCCTTTTATCCACTTATGATTAAGTATAAATTTTTGATCCACATGTGATTTAAGGAAAAAGTCTTCGATTTCATACAGTATTTTGGAAGGCAGTATTTCACCCACTGCACCATCGAATCTTTAAATTATGTAAACTTATTTTACTATATAGTAATAAACACGATTAAAGTTGCTCCGGCGTTCCCAAGAAGGGTAAAACGCAAAGCCTTGCGGCTCAATACACATTGCAGGCCGGTGGAAAACAAGTGTGCCTTGCAGTATATAAACACACAGTATACTACAGTAAACCTTGTAGTATACTGTTAGATGTTTACAGTGAGCTCGTGTAGTCCTCTGGGTGAGGCGAGCGCAGGATGATATCCTCAAAATGCATCCGGAATCTGCCAGTGCAGACTGCTTATCACATGCCTCTGTATGACTAACCATCCTGTGTGATGGGGATTTTCTAGCATCAACTAGTTAGCTTTTCTGACACACTGTACTCCACTTCATATAGTCTAGGGTAGCTGCACTAATGCAGATGTACCCAAGGAATTAAAAAAAAAAAAAAAAGGACACCATTCCACGCAAAAAAAACAGCAGGAAGACTATCGACAACCAATGACCCCCAGCCGCAAAGTTGCGGCCGAAGGGCAGAATCAGTGATATGAAAACTCAAAAAAGTCTTCAAGTGCCCTAATACCATAACAGGAGCCTGACGCCTGCGAGACACCGGGGCACACCTTTGCCTGCAAACACAAGTCAGAAGACTTCTGCTCCATTAATATAAAAACAAATAAGTTGTAGAGAAGAAATTTGTAGAGAGCATAGATCACGTGAATAATTTTTACATTTATTTTATGTATTTGAATAACGGAATGATGATCATTGGCGTTTGTTGAAACATCAACTTCCCTAATCGTAAGTTAATTTTAATAGGTTTTTACTGTACCTTATATTCTAATAGTACTCTTTATATTTATATTTTACTTTGCTCTTTATATTACTCTACTTTATATTCTAATATATATTTCCCTTTTTTAGTTTTCAATGTTCAGATTTAGATGACAGGATCAATTATAATAAGTATGTAGTTATCTTTTTACTGCTTAATTACAGCTGTTTGAACTATATTTAAATAAGGATCAATTATAATAAGTATGTAGTTATCTTTTTACTGCTTAATTACAGCTGTTTGAACTATATTTAAATAATGGTATAAGTAAAGCTTGCAGTGTTTTGGGTATATATGTATGTATGGGCCAATAGGCCTTCTGCAGTTACCTTTGTTCTTATGTTCTTATATATATAGTACTATATAGGAATGAATTTTTGAATTTTTAATATTTTTAATATTTTGTTTTTATTCACAAAATATATAGTACAGTGCTGTATTCTATAGCGTTTTAAAATTATAATTAATATTGCAATGCTGTATTTGTATGCAGGGGGTAAAGTTTCAGGCTTGTCTTCTTTATTTTGATTATTACTTGTATTTGTATGTACACAGTTTAGTTAAAGTAAAAAAAACTAACACAGAAGTAATATGTAAAATTTCTCATAACATCACAAATATTTTGTTAGTTAAAAAGTCCTAAGTGATTACACATCCCCAACACTAGTCTACAAGTCTTCAAATTCTTTAAGTGTACTTGCTTGCACTTGAAGAATTTGTTAGTTATATGATGACGATACAAATTAGCTATTGAGATATATAATATTACATGCAAAAAAATATTATATTGCTATACGAGGCAGTTGTTTATAAGAATATGGTAATATATTGTTAAGTAACATATTTAGAATGAGGGATTAAGCCTAACCAAGAGAGTAAAATTTTTATATTTAGATAATATTCATGTATCAAGTATTGAAATTTAAGTTTGTCTAGATATGCTGAGGTATGAATCCCATATATCTAGTATCTAACATATATCTAACTAACGGATCCCCAGATCTAGTATTATCATTATTGCATTGCAAGAGTCTACGTATTATTTTATTTAAGGCACACATCAGAGATTTACTGACGAAAATATATTATCATATGCTATTACTTATTTACTTGTGTTAATTTGGTGGTGGTAGGATTAAATATCAGCAAGAATTATAAGTTGAAGAAAATTAAATAGTTTTTGTTCATCCTTCTCATGTATTAATGTCCAGAGAATCTTTAAGATGACCAATTTTGTTTTTGTTTTTTATTAACAAGCTTTGGTATACACAGCAATGTGCTGCTACCCTATTCTATATGAAAGATTACACAGTGTAGATCAACAAAGCAATATATAGCTAATAATAAAAACAAAGCACAATATTGACAAACTATTAGTAATAAAAAATATGTGAAAGAGTATACAAAGCCGAGGTAATAAAAATGTGAAAAAATACTTTATAAATGGAGGTGTGGAGCAAGAAAAAACTCGGTTTATCATATTATTGCTGAAGGTGAAATAACTACTTTTGTTAGACTAGTATTGGAATATGCAGCACCGGCCTGAAACTCGTACCTGTGAAGCATACCACAAAAACTGAAAAAGTGCAGAGGTTTACAACTATAGATTAGTGCCAGAGCTATGCTGTGAGGATAGGTTGAAGGAACTGGACCTCACAAAATCAGACGACAGGAGAAACAGTGAAGATATGATCACAAATATACAAAATATTGATGGGAATTGACAAGGTGGACAAGGACAGCTTCTTTAAGTTAAAAGAAAGCAGAACAAGAGGAAGGTGGAAACACAAATGAGTTGAAGAAATATAAGGAAATACTGTACAAATGGAATGCATTAGGACGTGATGTGGTGGAGGCAAACTCCGTACACAGTTTCAAATTAGATATGATAGATTCCAACAGGTACAGGAGCCTACACATCAGTTGATTGCCGGTTGTGAGGCGGAGCCAAAGAACCGAAGCTCAACCTCCGGAAGCCCAATTAGGTGAGTACTGTGTACAGTTCTACATCGCCCAGAAAGTCTCCGCCGCGACCTGTATCGTATCCAAAATTCCCGCCTCACATTTCCCATTCTTAGCGGCCGCGGTCTGAAGGATGAACCGTGTTACGACGTCCTGTGTCTGACGTTCCGCTCCCTGCAGGCCACACATAGACGTCTGTAACCAGTGCGGGTCGGGCCTGTAGGGCATCCTACTTGTTCGTCGGGATTCTTTAACTACAAGCTCGATTTTTTTCTACCACAGACGTGACCATACATTAACAATGCTAACCAACATATTTACATTTTCTGTCCTACATGGCAGATTCTTTGGCTAACTCATCCTTTAAAGTAGCCGTTGAGTGTAACCTTGGATTGTCAATGAGCAATCTGAGAGCAGCAGTACACCGAGAACTTCAACAAGATCTTGTAGATCTGAGGCAAAGTGAAATTGACACCAGTAATTCCATCTATCATCATACTATCATGCAAGAGGAGCCACACATCTATGGATCATCCAATAAAATCAGCAGACTTCTAGATGTTACATCTAGAAGTCTTTGACTCTGCTTAGACTCTGTTACAAGTATCTCTGGGAATTCTCATTATCCGCTGATGTAGACCTAACCAAATGTAAACTGTGTCAACAAAATTATTCGCACACCCTCTGTCACTATGTGATGGAGTGCGAAAACATACGTGAATTTAGAGACAATTCTATAACCTATGTTCCAGCGATGTGTAAATATTTCATTCAAAATGATCTGCTACCAGAAATTTTAGCCAAATATCCCCAGTTTGCTAACTGTAGGTAGTAACTAAGTGATTGTAACCTATCCACCGCTGCCCACTGGATGGGGGGCGGTGTGCAGGATAAACATATAAATTGTGACACTAGCTCTCCACATATGTCAGTTGCTTAATTTAGAACCTGTATTTGAGGTGGCGATCTCGAACCCATTGTTGATGTGACGACTATATTGAATTTTGTAACTAGCTCATCAAGATTGTAACTTGCTTAGCTAAATGAATTGTGGGGTTCAGTCCCTGAGCCCATTATGTGCCTCTGTAACCCTTTCCACTACCGCCCACAAGATAGGTATGGGGTGCATAATAAATGAACTAAACTAACTAACTGTCCTACATGGACAGGGTTAGAGATTTGTCAAACATACAGTTCATGGATTTATTGAACAATCAACCATAGAAGGTGATTGTAGTGCTTTTAAAATGCTAGGCTAAGCTACATACGTAAATACTAAATACATAGATTTACGTATGCTACATAAAGTGTCAGTCGTACACAGGGCGGGTGCTGCAGCTGCCCCTAACCCATCATCATCAACAACAACAACCTACTCCGTCAGGTTTGTGAGGGATCATGAACACTGACGTGTTGCAAACTGCACGTACCATCAAGAAGAGACGCTGACGCGCCACTGTGACTCATCTCCCACCATCATCATTCGTGCATTCATCGGCAGCAGAATACTTTCACGCCAACTGCACCTACCATAAAGAAGAATAGCCTTCCATTTGTTTTCATTCCGGGGACTGGTTCGTCAAGGCTCTTAAATCTACTAAAACAACAGGTGCTACTACCTTATATATCAATTCTGATATATTCTCCTATGTACGATTTTACAAGTACCTGTACATGTAATTTGTTTTAATCTGTATATATTGGAAGATTATGCAGGCTAAGTCGAGTTTGGTTAGGTTATATAGGGTTGTTTGACGACGTTTCGGTCCACCCTGGACCATTCTCAAGTCGAAACGTCGTCGTCCCTTTACTTTCTAGTGTGTGGTTTGGTCAACAAACAACTGTTTGATTATGTTTCATGCACTACTTATGAACAGTAGTATATTCTTTTGGTAAAGCTATTGATTTAAAAATTTAACCAATTGCTTTCAGGATGGCTGCAAAGGTGGAAGTTCCTTTTACAAAGCAGATGCGAGATGTTACCAGAGAAATCCACAACATTAGTGATACCCTAATAAATGCTAAGCTTGGAATAGGTATGAATATTTCTACACTGTATGGCATTTGCAGCCCCAAGAGAACTTTAGCAACAAGTTTGCCATAATTAGATTTTGTAAATAATGTTTGATTATAAATTCAATAAACTAGTACATGTTCAGTATTTTCTCCCTTTTCACAGCTATGTCAAATGACCGTGTGTGGGCCGAGGGTCTTTTAATATTTTATGAGGTTTTCCAGTACCTTGAAGGGGCTCTTGAACGTCATTCACACAGTCTGATTGGAGAGCTGGATATTCCTGGTATTAGACGTACTGAAGCATTTGAAAAGGTTAGAGATACATTCGTTCAACTAGTTTAGTTAACAAACGTTTTTAAAGTAGTGTGTTAGAAAAAAATCTTAATGTTAATTTACGAATCATGGCCATATCGGTAGAATTATGGCCACACATCTTTCAGGGTCGGTATTTGATTGCAATGGATTATTCTTACACAGGTGCAGTGTAAGAATGTCATTCTGCCGAGTTATTGATCCTGTACAATAAACTACAGCAGATTTTAGCTTAGGAACAACCAAGTGAATCATACAGAAAAGAGATTTTAATTTTTAATCAAAGCCTTATAATTTCTAAGCAATTTTTTATTTGCAGGATTTGTCATATTATTTGGGTGCTGACTGGAAGAAAGATTATACTCCACGAGAGTGTGTTTGTCAGTACCTGAAACATCTAGAAAAGCTAGAAAACGAGAACCCTTACCTCTTGATGGCCTACATTTATCATTTGTACATGGGACTCCTTTCTGGTGGGCAGATATTACGGCGTAAGAAAGTTCTTCTACAAAAGCTCAGGTTCTCTCGCAAGGTAAAGCAATTTCATTAGCTTTATGAAGAATTGATGTTCAGTTGGTATTAATCTTTACATTTATTTTCACAATATTAAAGGTAGTATGAAACATTTTGTCATTTATCAAAAGTAATTTACAGTACAGTATAGTATATACATTTTAATGGCGAACTTATACTGAATCAAATGCTGAGTGTATTGGTGCCTTTGGTGAGACTATCTAATTTAACACTTTGTCCATATTAATCAAATTGAGCATTCAAACAAATAAGGTGATTGAGTGCTATTACAATGCTAACTTCAAGCATCTTCTGTGGCTCAATAACACACTACACTATTATATCTAACAGATCACTATCCATGTCCATGGAGGACAATAAAATGTATATACAGTATATATATACATATATACAATGCTGGGTAGCATTATTATATATATACTGTATATATATATGGCCACACCTCTGGTAGAAAATAAAGTAAAATATAATACCTAAATCATGAACAATCAGGTAGGAGAAAGGTTTTGCACAATCATCCAAGGGAATTCTGAGTCATCCTCGCAAGGTCATAGGCTCCACTGGAAACCACTGAATCCAATCCAGAATGTCCAACAACAGTAGATTCATTCATAAGAAATTCTTGGCCTTTATAAGTCCCTCTCTAAGCATTACAAGTGATCACCATAGAAGGGCCTACACTAAAATGTAAGATGAGCACATCTTACATTTTCTAATGTAATCTTTTTTAAGTTTGACTGGTGTACTCCAGATACATCCTGATAGTTCTGTTTATACGATCTGCTATATATTATCACTATGCTATCACATACATCTTGGATGATTTCTATCTTAAATTAGCATTACCATGATTCCATAACACTTTAATTTTGCAGGATACATTGGAGGGAATGGCAGTAACAGAAATCACTGATGGATCAGTGTCCAAGATTAAAAAGCAAATGACAGAAGCCATGAACCACATTGCAGGAGAAATAGATGAAGATATACGACAGAAACTTTTGGAAGAGAGCAAGGTGGTGTTTATTCTCAATAATAAAATTGTTCACTCCATAGAGGGAGCTGGAGCCATTGTTACTGTCAAACTTATCAAACTAGGAGTCTTTGGAGCCTTAACAGTATTACTTTTTACTTATCTTAGAAAATTGTTGACTGGTTAGAATTCAGTTATAGTTTAAACTCTAGGGATGTGCCATTATGGTTCCAAGGCATAAAGAAGTGTGTGAACAAGTTATGTAGGAAACGCCAAGAAATTTAAATAAACTTTAATGAAGCTAAAATTATGTAACATTATGAAATGTTGAAGTATATTAGCTGCCATTTGTGCTAGTTTCAATCAGAATAACAGATTCTTTGTAGTGGCAACAAGCCTGTTTAAGAGACATTTGTTGCTTCCCAATATGTTATGTTCCACTAGCACAGTGATGGGTGGCAAATATAGTCTAACTAGTACAGTACTGTACTGTATTAGCTAAATAGATTTTCAGGGTTGGTGTCCTCTTTTTGCTGGATGGTGCTAAAAATGTTCCAACTTTGGTACACTGAAACCGAAACCGAGTTTTGTATATACAGTATGGGCATAAATGTAAATACTGATGATTTTTACTTCCATACAGTATATTATGTAAATATAATGTTAATAGCATTTGTAAAGAGTCATGCATTGTTCCCCATAAGAACAGTAGTTTACTGCTAGTATTTTTTGTTTCTCAAAATACTCTCTGCTAATAAAATGTGCTCAGTTTATGATGTTTGGATTCTATTATCACTATGCTATATATGCTTCCAAATAATCTTTACCATCTTGGATATTGGTGTCAGTCACATTATTCTTTATACATATGTAGCAATTGCATCCAATTGCTGTAGCAGCAACTGTACTTTCATGTGCAAGAATTACAGGTGCAACAAACAATGTCCATACAATTCCCAAAATCAAGCAGTTTCCCATCAACTAATCAATGTGAAGTGTTGGTCCAAACCGAGTTGGGTGGATAGGGATATAAAACAATTTGAGTGCACCACCTAGATCACTCTCACAACAGCTCGGTCAGAAGCAACACCCCTTCTGATCCTAGCCTTAACCTAGCTGTCCCACCAGATACTTTGTTACAGCCACTAGCCATGACCAGACTCTACCAGCAACTGCATTCTACAGCATTTTGACTAAAACTGATCCAGAATGAAATTATGATGTTATAGTGAAGTGCCACACATTGTTTATACGATTTGCTAATTTGCTCAGGTCTTAGTTCCTACTTGGCTTTCTATAACCTCACCGTATGGCTCACCTTGTCATGACCTGGTCATACCAACCACCACTGTAAATTGATATATATTGTGTGTTTACTTTTCTTCTGGTAGGGTACCTAAAAGAGTTTAGACAATTTTCATCTATGGTCAAATCATCCACAGTTCACATACTATTTCTCATAAATTTATAAAATATTTTACCGTACTTTCTTTCCTTCTCATTTTCTTCGTAATGAGTAAAGTGGTTTCATATTCTTGTACAAGCTGATATTTAATACACACAATTACTTTTATTTATATACAAGAGGGTATCTTCTTGTATATAAATAAAAGAGAGTACAGACACTTGAAGTTTTCAATTCTTGTAAAGCCACTAGCACGCATAGCATTACATTTGTAGTCAACTTTTATTAGCCCAAATCAGTGTTTATATAAGTGAGTCATGCATTTTTATTTTTGTATAAGTAACATTTATTTTTTTATCTGTATTTAATAAAATACAATATAAATCATATATACATAAATTTTACAAGGCAATACTACATTACATATACAGTAGTATAATTCTCAGTAAACAAGTGTTTCATATTATCAGAGCATGAACTTTAAACCCCTAAATGTTATACTTATTTTTCTTTAAATGACTTACAATTTTAGAGATTATATTGACATTAATTTACAGGGGGGAAATTATTACATTTACATATATTTTATATAATTCTCAGTAAACAAATTTTAATTTAACTTAATCTTTTCATTTTTATTAGCATAATATTTGTATATGTATACAGTACAGTACTGTATATCTTTGACACTGTTCCCTCTATAAATCTATATAGAATCTAATTCATAAATTTGTGATACCTTCAAATACACAAGATAAAAACACCTGATGACCAAAATATCATAGAAGTGACGAATTCTCCCCCTTCCTCCCATTAAATTAAGAAACAAAGGCATGTGAAAGGGAAATAAAGACAAAGAAAACTTGACATTGAGTGTACTATACCATATACTGTACAGTATTTTGAGGCAAATAGTATACTGTATATAAAATTATGGATGCCTAAAAGAAATTGTTTTCTCTTTTTCTTAAATTGTGTAATTTAACCAGTAGAGTACAGTATTCCATTTGCCTTTTTCACACAGTGCTTTAACTTAAAAGCAGGATTTTGATCCAGCATTGGACTGCAATGTCAAGCACAATTTACACCCAAGCCCTGATAACCCCCAATAAAATCTACATGCAATATTTTGTAAAAACATGATTGATACAGTTTTGGACCTCGCCTTCTGGACTACATTAGTCTCCCCCTCATTGAGATTAACAACACTCCACTCAATGGACTTACATTCATTGTTATCAACTGTACTCCACACACACTGCCCCACTGCCATTGACTGTATAAGCTGCACATTGGGCCCTGCCCTCATGCAGTACTCTCTAACGAATCAGATGAAACCCAACATGTGCAGTCATCGGGAGGACAAACCCTTCATGCAAACTGCACCTACTATCAACAAGAAGAGAGAAAGAAACCCAACATAACAAATTTAATATCAGTCGCCAATATATACTTAATTTGTTAGGCAGGGCATCCTAACTATGGTTCCTTAACTGAGGCAAAAAGAATTGAATAATATACATGACAAGGACAAGAGAGCAGTACTTACGATCTCGGTGACTTCACCTGGCCTGAGGTACTTCCCCACGTGTCCTCTGGTCCATGCACCACACACACTCAACCCTCATGCTCTCTTCACTCAGTCTATGATTCAATTATTTTTTAACAACTGTTGTGGTCCGTGTGAGTTCTGCAATGTGTTTTGATGTAGACTGGTAATCACAAACGGATTAACAAGGCCGCAAAATATCTGACATGATTACCTTGTGCACACTAGACCTGACCTGGCTGTTGTTACCACCGAAAAGAGATGGGAGTTCTCATTGTCTACTGCTAGACTGGTTGTCGCTACATGCAGAAATGTTCCACTGTTATACTGTTCTCATGTTACAGTTCCACACATTGGATTGCACACATTAATTTTCCATAATATATACCTATCATTGCTATGATGTGATAGGGTGGAAAGTTGAGGAGTAAGGCCAGGTGGCTTTACACTGGGTCATGACGTACCTCTTCTGGACATAGAGAGGAAAATAAACTCACTGTGTAGGCCACTCATGTGTTTCCCATGCATAGAGATTGACAAACTTACCATTTTGAGTATCACAGATTAACCATATTCAGGTAGAAATGTATAAATAACCAAAATAACTCTTACTCTACAGATTGTGGATACGTAAGGTACATGCTAATTGGGTGCTGCCCTACTTAGATATAGGTTCATAGGTTATTGCCCAATTTTTCAGTTACTGTCTATCGTTTACTGGACAAGAAGTTAACTTGTTCAGTCTCTTATCTCTAAAATTTATCTGTTTTTAAAATACAAATACAATACAACAACAACAAATACAAATATTTATTCAGGTAAAGTACATACATACAAGGTGAGATACAAAAGTTGATGGATTTATAGATAGAGCTGGTACAGTACATACAATGCCTAAAGCCACTATTACGCAAAGCGTTTCGGCAGGAAAAACATTAAGACTAAAACTTTATGCTAATTGAGATTAAAGTATAAATTGTGTTGAGAAAAAATATGAAAAAAATTGGAAAAGGTGGGGGGGGGGAAACATGGTAGAAAAGCAAAATACAATTTGGTAAACAAACAGCATTGTTTAAAATAGTAGACATGGGTTGACATTTTGGGGGTGAGGTAGGTTACATTGAGTTAATTAGGTAGTACTTAGTTTTTATCGTAAACTGGTTGGGAGAGGTACAGTCTTTAACATAACTGGGAAGGTCATTCCACATTCGAGGTCCTTGATTTGTAAAGAATTTCTAGTTTGACTAAGTCGTACTCTTGGAATATCAAATAGGTATTTGCTTCTGGTGTGGTGCTCATGGGATCTGTTACAACCTTCTAGGAAGCTTTTAAGGTCAGGATTGACATTACAGTTCAGCGTTTTTTATATATAAAATACACATGAGAGGATGTGCAGGGACTTAGTATCTAATATATTCAGATATTTGAGTAAGGGTACCAAGTGATGTCTGGGGCCAGAGTGAGATATTGTCCCAATAGCAGCTTTGTGTTGAGTAATTAGAGGACGTAAATGATTTTGGGTAGTAGAACCCCAAGCACAAATACCATAATTGAGATAAGGATAGATGAGAGAGTAACAGAGTGTCACCAGGGCAGGGCGAGGTACATAATATCTGATCTCAGAAAGAATGCCAACAGTTTCTGAAACTTTCTTTGATATATTTAGAATGTGTCCCTGGAAATTCAGCTTACTTGAAATTCAGCTTAAGAAAAGTACCTCTACGTTAGCTCATTATGCTGTTCTCAGGTAGGCAGATTTTACTGCATAACTCATACTGTGTCATGCAGTCATACTGCATGACGCAGTTATGCAATATGACACTGCATTATTAAGGTTATAGTAAATCAGTATAGTAAATCTTGAAGTAGAGGTGGGGGGAAGGGTAGAAATAGCCTAAGCTACTCTATCTCTTTGAGATGTATTTTGTTATTGTCTCAATAAACATACTTGAACTTGAAGTGGACTTCAATGTTTTTTTCGGCAGCTTTATTTCCTTAGTTTCCGAACCACTTAGTTTGATGAAAGGGAGCAGTAGAGCAACAGAAGTGCACTTACATTGCATCAGGCTTGGATACCCATGTGCATGGGAAATAGGCTTACAGGTTCCGGAAGATGAGACGAAATGTCAACACTGGAGAAATGCCCGACAGACCACTGGAACATTATCTAACACAGTGCACAGTTACAAACTCATTAAGATTTCAACTTAGATTCAACAGAGCAGAAGAAGTTGTTAAACACATATGGCAAAATCTTACTGAAGCGACCATACGAGTAATAAATACTCATACTCCGCCCAAGTAAATCAGAAACAAGCAACACTTAGTGGGCCAGCCAGAGGCTTAGGGCCCGCGCAGGAATATCCCTGAAAAAAAAAGCTTGGCCAGGGCCGCCAGCAGCCCTTGGGCCCGCCCCGGCAGCACCCAGTCTTTAATATGGCACCTTTGTGGGACCTTGGTACAAGCCTAACATGTATATATACACTGGCTGCCTGTCCCCCTACACAATGATTTATTATTACCTATTATTTTATCATTTAATTTAAATATTAAATAAAATAATTGATTTAATTATTATAGTAAGTACTTAATAATTTAATAATAAGTAGTACGTACATAAAAATGATTAAATAGTAGTTTAGTCATAGGAGATTCCTAGATTGGAATTCACTACCAAATTTCAATATCAAGTATTTTTAGTGTGAAATGCTGTTATTATATGCATAAATTGTTGTTTTAATAATATTACGCTTAACCACTTGGGCTGGACGGTAGAGCGACGGTCTCGTTTCCTACAGGTCCGAGTTCAATCCCCGACCGCCCAAGAGGTTGGGCACCATTCCTTTCCCCCGTTCCATCCCAAATCCGTATCCTGATCCCTTCCGAGTGCTATATAGTCGTAATGGCTTGGCGCTTTCACTGATAGTTCCCCCACCCCCCTGAATAATATTACGAGAGCAGTATTTACGGGCTATTCATGCCCGTGCCACCTCTTGGGTGGCTTAATCTTCATCAATCGAGAGCAGTACGTCGTAACCAGACATTATATGATGATATCCTGAACAGTTGATAAATAAAAGTAATTGCGGAACTCCAGTTATCTAATACTTATCATAAATGGTATAAAACCTTATCATAAGCTACGGGATTTGTAGATCAGTGTTTAAAGGGAATTTGGAAGTAATAATAACACAGCTGATGCCATCTGTCATCAGCAGAGAACACTATCAACTGGCTGGTCAACAGTGGCCATAAGATACAGCTTACGCCATCTGTTGACACCAAATTACACTTATAACAAATCATCCTACAAAATACAACTAACGCCATCTGTTTTTTTTCCAACGCACTATAAATAGCCAAACAGCAACCCATAAGGCGGGTTGTTGTGTTCGGGTAGGAGGTTCCAAGCTCCGCCCACAAGATGGTATGGGGTGCATAATCAATGATATATCATTGGTAGAAACTCTTTGTTGACATTCACACAACAGCCAATCACAGGAAGGGATTAGCTAAAGGCTCCATCCACTTAATAAATCATCTTTATTCAGCACACCATCCTTGCTTATGACATTGTTTCAACTTTAATCTACCTAAAAAGTGAAATGTTAAGTATTTAAAAGTATTAATATAGTGATAATTAAATACTGCAGGATGTAACGGGTGTTACAGAAACATGGGCTGGCTACCTAGCTTGTGACGTCATCAGTGGGGGTTGCCTCACACAGATAATATCGGCGATACAATGCCTCCGCCCTCTTATTGGTCTACATTATTCAGTTAGATGGAAATTTCTGTCTTGTATAAAACAGAAATTGTTCTTTTGTGCAACAACAAGGTTATTGAGCAAAAGGACGTATTTCTTATTTTGCATTTTATTCATATAAGCGTTGGCATTCCCCGCAACAGCCAATCACAAGAAGGTATTTGTTGGAAACTCTGCCCTCAACAAAGTGGATTCCTAATGAACTCTAACAATAAATTCGTTTAATAAACGAGTATTTAGGATCAAGCTACAGATGAACATTATAGGATAACGGTGTTTTAGCTTACAGCTTCGTTAGACAGAATTCCTGGTCTTAATTTTAAAAATAAAGAACTAGAAAGCATATTTTATTGCTAACTTTTCGAGAAATAAATCCCAGTCTCATATTTGCGAACATTTATGCATTGATTTTTGGCTTAAGTTCTTATCATAATCCCTTTTGTAACACCATCTGGCTCCTGTCTTGTAACTATCTTCATTACTTAGCCCAAAACCTTACATTTGTCTTACATATCCTCAACAGTAGATAAAAAAAGTAATTGCAGAATTCTAGTTACCTTATACCAGCACGGTATAAAACCTTATTATAAGCTACAGACGTATAGATCAGTGTTTAAAGTAATAAAAGTAATAATAATACATTATTATTAATGTAATAATATTATTAAAATAATAATAATACAGCTGATGCCATCTGTCGGCAGAAGAGAACACTATCAACTGGCCGGTCAATAGTGGCCATAAGATACAGCTTACGCCATCTGTTGACATCAAATTACACTTATAACAAATTACCCTACAAAATACAACTAACGCCATCTGTTGCTTTTCCAACGCACTATAAATAGCCAAACAGCAACCCATAAGGCGGGTTGTTGTGCTCGGGTAAGAAGTCTCAAGCGCTGCCCACAAGATGGCATAGGGTGCATAATAAATAAAATGGTGGCATATCATTGGTAGAAACTCTTTGTTGACATTCACACAACAGCCAATCACAGGAAGGGATCAGCTGTAGGTGCCATCCACTTTTTAGTAAATCATCTTAGTTCAGCCCACCAATCCTGCTTATGGAATTCTGCTTTAACTTTAATTTACCCAAAAAAGTGAAGTGTTAATTATTTAAAATGTTAATAAAGTGATAATTAAATATTGCAGGATATAACAGATGTGCTCGTGCTCGCATTTAAATCGTCAGTCTGTGGCTGCTATCGCGGGGTGATTGTTTGTGTTGCATCTGATCCTAAATAATCATAATTGAGTTTCTTAACATTAATAGCCCAAATTAGCATATCTTGCTTTTAAATGAGCCCAAAAAGTAGCAAGTAACTAAATTAAAATTTGGGAGCGCGGGGCTCTCAAAAGTTGCCCAATTCGCTATTTGTAGCCCAATCTGGCAACACTGTTCCTGAGCTTCTCGAGCCCTATCATATCTACATTTGGAACTATGTATGGAGTCAGCCTCCACCACATCACTTCCTAGTGCACTCCATTTACTAACTACTCTGACAGTGAAAAAGTTCTTTCTAATGTCTCTGTGGCTCATTTGGGTACTTAGTTTACACCTGTGTCCCCTCTACTTGCACAGTTGCAGGTAGAAACTAGTAATAACAATTAGAGTGAGGTTACCAGTTATCAAAAAATGAAAATTATGTTTAATGTATGGGGGACCTAATCCACTTGCTGACCTGGGGTGAATTTTTGGGTTCAATTTCAGTCCAAATGTGCCTCTATAACCATTCCCGATATGGAATGTGTATGGGTTACATAATAAATTAACGAAATCCAACTGACCAGTTGCAACAATATTTTACCCATCTCAAAGGGTCATAAAAGTTCCATTAATTGAAACTAATATATTTGTGAAGAAACGAACCCATCATCCCCCCCCCCTTTAACGTACCTGTGACATGTTGTCTAGGTCATGTAAGCCGGTTTTGCCAAGACAAGATGGTTGCCGTGTTTGGCAGGGTGTGGCTAACGCCTTTCTCGCTCCTGGCCTGAGGCTGCCATATATAAAGCAACATTCCTGGCCGCCCATGCAGACACCAGCCGCCCGCCACCCACGACAGGAATATATTTAGCAGAGCCCGCACCCCTCACCCCCTCATGCTCCCCATCCTCATATATGGACGTAGGTAAAACTCATCATAATCGGTAAATCGATAATTTATCATCATATTTAGCCTTAGATTTTTCATCATATTTCGTCTGTCGATAACGTAACGTATCATATGTGATACACCTATAGTTCATCATAAGTGCGTGTCCTTCAGAGAAGTCAGCATTATAATTGATCCACAGTTAATTAGCTTTATTTAAGCCACTTGATAATAATTTATTAAGGAATTGGGTTACATAAAAAATACAGCTGGCTTAATCTCGGTCTTTAGAATTGTAGCAGTTGCTGGTGTTAACATTGTCTGTTTCATTATTTACATTTATTTGCTACTTTTTTGTACTTTTTGTATTAACAAGCATAGGTATACACAGCAATATGCTGCTACCCTATTCTAAATGAAAGCTTACACAGTGTAGATCAAAAATTATCTATAAGTTCATCTAATATTCTCATCTCACAGGATGGTTAGTCATACATGGAATCATGAGAGAACATCAAATGCGAGGCTGATTTATTTTAGCCTCCACTAGCAAAATCTGGGTACGGAACAAAAATATCTTCCAATATTCCTGAGTGCATGAAGTACCTTATACCAAAGCTCAAAGTACCTTATACCATTTGATCTGAAATCACTGATAACAGGGTAATCACAGATATAGTGTTGTAGAATATGTCCCAGCTCTTGTTCACATAGTTTGCAATTGGAATGTTCACCATTGGGGAATTCATTACCTGCAGCCACCTGCCATAGATATCGATATCCCAGCCTAATTTTGGCAATTACAATGTCACACTGTAATAGGTGTTTTGTGCTGCCCGTACATATAATTCTGGGTTCTAAACATGTCATAGCTCTGTAAACTCGTGTTTTCAGGCCTTTGGGTGTCAGTAACTCCTCTACTGCTCTCCCTAATTTTCTGAAATATTGCGACTTTTATAGCAGAGATTGGAATGCCCATATCCAACTCAATTTCCGGCTTATCACATGCAGTAGCTGCTTTGTCTGTGTCACCATGCTGGCCAACACCTATGTGAGATGGTATCCATACAAATGAGACTGAAACTCTTGCTCTTTGCATTAATAATGTTTATAACGGATGTTTTGTTGATTGCTGTGGATGAAGATTTTCTCCTTGCCTTTCTATCTGTTCATATTGTATTCTTGTATTTTAAATAACAAATCATATATATTCGATAGGCTTATGGCATAATGCATAATGAGAATTACAAATGTTCGTGATATTAATATAGCCAATAATTAGAATTATTAATATTAGGCTATTATGACTTTCGTGTATATATATATATATATATATATATATATATATATATATATATATATATTAAATAAGCTGTAAAGTTTTAAGTTGATTTGATGAAATGCAACGCGCTCGATATATTCCAATCTCCTGCTGCATGGTTATACCGCTTTTAGCGCTATTTAATTTGAGTTTAATTTACGTATTTTGTTATGTAATAGCCGTTGTAAATAATCACGGATAAGCTGTGACCAGGAGCTGCATGTATTGGTGATCACGTGGTATACCTTCGACTTTAGATAATCAGGAATTAATCAGTAAAATAAAATAATTGAGCTCGTATTTGATGGGTCATTTAAGATCTTTGATAGGTCATTTTAGACCTCGTTGAACCCTTAAGAAAGGTGATTATTAGGTATATTCAAGTAACCAAACAGGTGAGAGTAGTTATTTCACACTTAGAACAAGGATGACGTTGCTTTTTAAAATACCTTTCCTTCTTTTGATAATTACTTTTCATATTCAGTTTCCCGTATTAAATTTAATTTGTTTTGCTGGGGACAGGAAACCTGAATACATGTACACCTTAGGCTTGTATCGAGGTCCTGCTGAACGATCTTAGCAACCTGTTCTCAAGCTAGACTGGTCCAAACGGCAGTCAACTTCAATGATGCATTCATCAGTATTAACGTCAGCATGTCAAGAATTTGTGTTTTCTAAATTTAAATTATTATTATTATATACAAATGTGTGTTGTATTGTGAGGCCTAACTTAGGAAGTTAGGCTCTGTTGACAATTATTGGTAAATTAACCCGTCCTCAGGCTATGTTCATAGCATCCAGCGGCCGACCCCAAAGACGCATTCATAAATTTTAACATGCTGTTCATTCAGAATAGAAATGTTCTCAAATATAAGTTACCATGATTATATATTAGCATATTGTGCATAGGCGTAGGTTAGGTGTTTACGTTCTGTTGGCGATTATATCAATATTTTAGGGTCCTGCCTGAGCATAGTTCAGGACTAAACTTAACTGTGTGTATAGGAGCTGAGAGGCGGAATGCGCCTCTCAGTGTATCTAATGTGCACTCATTTAAATGCGAGGTGGTTATATGTACAAAACGTATTGCCTCGTGTTGTTTCAGTCTCACAACTTAACATAACGGCAATATCTTTATCCATGAATACTTTATTGAGCACTATTTTAATGCAATTATATTTTATCGGCGTCATTAATGGTAATAATATGATTTAAATAAAAACCAAATTATTCATTGATTTTATATTGGAAAAATAAAATTATTTATACATATTAGTACATTATAATATATATATATATATATATATATATATAATATATATATATAATATATATATAATATATATATATATATATATATATATATATAATATATATAATATATATATAATATATATATATATATATATAATATATATATATATAATATATATATATATATATATATAAATATATTATATATATATATATATATATATATATATATATATATATATATATATATATATATATATATATATATATATATATATAGTTTAATAGGGGTTCAAAATCAGGTTCTCTTTAAAAGATAACAACGATAAATTAACATACTTGAAGTTTACAACATTCATTCGAAATTTAAACATTCAGTGCACATTCACATCGCTCAATCATTATTGTATTCAGTGATTGCATGAATACTGGCAATAAATATGTTTGCGTCCATTTTCCAACAGTCTGTTTATGTCTAGTCGACCTCCTCGACTGTGGGTCCCGAGCTAGCCGAAGCTCCTCCCTGGCCTCCGCCGGCGCCCTGCCCATGCACCTTGCTGGCCAGAGGACGCCACACTCGCTCTAACTCCTTCATCTGGTGCTCGTATTCCTCCTTCTCCGCCAGCTGGTTGGCGTCCAGCCAGTTGAGAGTTTCTTGAGCTTTCTCCTCGACGGATCTCTTCTCCTCAGCTGAGAGTTTGTCGCCAACTGAAGGTTCAGAGACTGCCGACTTGATGCTGAAGCACAGAGCCTCTAAGCGGTTCTTGGCTTCCACTCTTTCTCGTTGTTTGGCGTCGTCTTCGTGGTATTTCTCTGCTTCGTTTACCATTCTCTCTATCTCTTCTTTACTAAGGCGACCCTTGTCATTGGTGATGGTGATCTTGTTCTCCTTGCCGGTCGACTTGTCGGCCGCAGATACGTTAAGAATGCCATTAGCATCGATGTCGAAGGTTACTTCGATCTGAGGCACTCCGCGAGGTGCGGGAGGGATGCCACTCAATTCAAACTTGCCCAAAAGATTGTTATCTTTTGTCATTGCTCGCTCTCCTTCATACACCTGGATCAACACACCTGGCTGGTTGTCAGAATACGTGGTGAATACTTGCTGTTGCTTGGTTGGGATGGTTGTGTTGCGTTTGATGAGAGCTGTCATCACTCCACCTGCTGTCTCTATACCCAGCGACAGAGGCGCCACGTCCAGCAGGAGAACATCCTTCACGCCCTCAGACTGGTCTCCGTGTAGGATGGCCGCTTGTACGGCAGCACCGTAGGCCACCGCCTCGTCTGGGTTGATTGATTTGTTGAGTTCCTTACCGTTGAATAAGTCTTGCAGCAATTTTTGTATCTTTGGGATGCGGGTAGACCCTCCCACCAATACCAGTTCATGGATGCCAGCTTTATCTATCTTTGCGTCTCTCAAAGCCTTCTCCACTGGCTCTAGTGTCCCTCGGAAGAGGTCTGAACACAGCTCCTCAAACCTAGCGCGGGTGATGGACGTGTAATAGTCAATACCCTCGAACAAAGAGTCGATCTCTACGCTGGCCTGAGTGGAGGACGAGAGAGTTCGTTTGGCTCTCTCGCAGGCAGTTCTCAGTCGACGAACAGCTCGTTTATTGCCACCTAAATCTTTTTTGTATTTTCTCTGGAACTCTTGTTTGAAGTGGTTCACCATTCTGTTGTCAAAATCTTCGCCGCCCAAGTGAGTATCTCCGGCAGTAGACTTAACCTCGAAGACGCCTTCATCGATGCTAAGGATCGACACATCGAAGGTTCCGCCGCCGAGGTCGAAGATCAAAACATTACGTTCTCCTCTACCGCCTACTTTTTTGTCAAGCCCATAAGCAATTGCGGCAGCAGTTGGCTCGTTGATAATCCTGAGAACATTGATGCCGGCAATAGCACCCGCGTCCTTAGTGGCTTGACGCTGGGAGTCGTTGAAGTAGGCGGGGACGGTGACAACTGCGTCTTTTACACTTCGACCAAGGAAAGCCTCGGCGGTCTCCTTCATCTTTGTGAGCACCATAGAGGAGATCTCCTCTGGGTTAAAGGTCTTAATCTCGCCCTTGTACTCCACCTTAACCTTGGGTTTTCCACCTTCGTTAACCACGGTGAAGGGCCAGTTCTTCATGTCGCTCTGTACTGCTGGGTCTTCGAACTTGCGTCCGATGAGGCGTTTGGCGTCGAATACAGTGTTGTTGGGGTTCATGGCCACCTGCAACGTTGCAAACGCTTCCATTAATCTTAAGTGAAATGCTATTATTTCGTTAAATTATAAAAACATATCACGTATAACAGTCATATTTACAACATACGTTAACAGCTGGTAAAGATGAAGGTGTGGCAAATGACCTGGTTCTTGGCGGCGTCACCGATGAGTCTCTCTGTGTCTGTGAAGGCGACGTAGGAGGGCGTGGTCCTGTTGCCCTGGTCGTTAGCGATGATCTCCACCTTGCCGTGCTGGAACACTCCCACACACGAGTATGTCGTCCCCAGGTCGATCCCGATAGCCGGAGCTGCCATCCTGTCAGCAAATCAACGTATGTCAACAACATTGTTGGGAGACAGAACTCATTAGAAAATCTGTACAAGGCATGATGGACTACATCACCCGGAAGTGTCAGGAGGCAGGAAACAGGTTTGTCCTGGCCCAGAAAGAAAAAGCAGAAAACCAAAAATGGAGTCCGTGGTATGAAAAGTCAATCAGGTATGAAAAGAACCAAGGCAGCTAAACACAAGGGCATGGAGAAACTACAGAAATAACAAGACACCAAAGTACAGAGACAGAGATACCAGAGGGGCCAGAGCTCAACCTCCACAAGCACAACTAAGTGAGTACATTTAAAGATACTTCATAGTATAGTTTTGTTTAATCAAATACCATGGATTCTGTTGAAGTGACAATAACAAATAACATATATTATGTGAACTACAACAGTATCTTATATACGCTATATTTTGTGTATATAAATACATATTATTAATTTAAAAATGTATAAATCCCATACACTTGAAACTCGTAAATTATTAATAACCGTACGTATACTTACTTGATATACTTTGTCTTCAAGTAATAAGGTAGCTGGTGGGTGAACAAACCTCACCTTCCTCACAGCTCTCACTTCACTTTCCTTCTAGCTGTTCCTGGCCTTCCGCTGCTATATATAAGCGCTTATTTTCTGCCGAACTCGCTAGAATACTCTACGAGCAACGCTCACTGGCACAGCTCACAGTGACGTCACTAGTGGCCCAGAAGGTGATTGGTAGAGATGTTGAGAGTGGGTGTAGAAGGATGACGTCACCACCGGCTCAGAAAGTTAATTGGCAGAAATATTCAGTGGGTGTAAAACGATGACGTCACCACTGGCGGGTAAGGAGGTAACCCCATCAAAAAATTAGTAAACGTGACTTCCTAGAGCCAAATATAATGTCCAGATTCTAGTAATCGTTAAGGTGCATCACAAATTAATGATAATATGCAACGTAGTATGTATATGTTATGATAATATGTAATGTGTGATGATAATATGTAACGTAATAATATGTGATGATACTATGTAAGGTAATATGTAATATGTGATGATAATAGGTAAGACGGTATGTGTTGCTGTATTAGATTCAGCTACTGGGAACAATAAGTTGCAAGCAGCACGGGCTATGGTGAACCCGTCGTACTCACCTGGCGCAGGAGGTGTTAAACTTAACGTACCTTGCCTGCAACATTAGGCCTACCCAGTTCCCCACTTTTAGTTAACACAATTTAACCTAACCTATATTAAAACGAAACACGTATATTTTTAGCCCTATTGATTTGGTATACCACTACCTTGGTACTGCTACACGCTCTCAAAATAATAATAATAATTATTATTAATAATTAACAAGTTATCTAATCGTGTATGGGTTGCGTTATGTGAGTCAGCCACATTTATATATATATATATATATATATATATATATATATATATATATATATATATATATATATATATACATATACACGTTTCACCAGTTACTGTATCACCATAGTATATTATCATAATTTTCTCGTCGGTGATCAGGTGATATACGTCTATGTTTATCACTTTCATAGATAATGTAGTCGCTAGGGAGGATGCGCCGGGGGTGTTCTCCCCGATGGCTCCCAGTGTTACTCATGTTTATTATTGCATAAGGCGTTCTTTAGCACTTCCATGTAGATCTACAGAAATACTGACTGCCCCTTCCTTAATACTGTGAGTCATGGGAGTGTGTGTGTGTGTGCGTGCGCGCGTGTTCTTACATAATCAAGCTTGGGGAAGTAAAGTTTCTGTTCTTTAGCCACTTCTCTTAACATCAACTGTTGTACAGGTTCCCTAGTGTATTTAACTCCGTCATATCTGTATTTGAAGCACTGAATTGAATGTGCAGTCGACTTCTTTCCAATGTGGCTAGTAAGAATGCTGGGATATCCCAGAATAAAATTAAATTAAAATTGAATTAAAATGTAAAAATGTAATTATGAAATTTTAACACAGGTCCCCATTACTGGGGTAAGAACACATACCTGTCCAAGCCATTATTTTGTTGGCTCTGTGTCTTAAATCCAATAAGACCCCGTTGCTGAAGACTCTCGCAGAGACCTTCCATAGTCTTGATATTATCACAGATAGCTTCAGCACTATCACGCATTTCAGCAATGGTGTCTGCTGCTTCTATTAAATCCCTGTATCTCTCTCTAAAATAAGAAAATATGTTTATCATAATTTTAAGAGTAATTACTAAATT
>WNGS01066681.1:5729823-5774238 GCA_020271785.1 Procambarus virginalis | reverse complement strand
TTAGGCTTATTAAGTTAGGTTAAATTGATTGAGTTGAGTGGATGAGATAAGGGTAGGTATTAAAATCCATTGTGAACTGACTTCGGCACAAACGGTGGTTTATATTCATTGAATCTGGATCAATGACTGCACGGACAGCCTCACTTGGGACCTCAGTAAGCCTAAACAGGCGTTCTGCTTTTGATAATGGTATACCATAGTCCTGTTAGTCCATAGCATGGTGCACTAGGCCACTGTTTCTCACCAATTACCCGAATCCTGCATGGACAGATATATATAATATATATATGTTATATATAAAGCCAAAATTATATACAGTGATTATATATTATAAATAATATTATAGTAGTTTTATACACAGTATTATATACACACTCCCCAAACCACTAGGCCACGATATGCTGAAAAAATAATATAATCTGGGATTGAACTAAATCCTCAAAGGGTTTCTGAGGCATCTATCGATCCCACATCAGGGTTTTACTCAACACTTCTCTTGAAATGAATAAGAAATCACATTAACATGACGTATCAGTGAGAAAATCCCCAGGGTAAAACTTTTCAGGTGTAATGGGTCATTGCTCATGACAGATCACCATAGTACATAAACTTGGAAAGAGTTCCAAAATCAACTTTTTTTATCTTTGATAATGTTTGAGGAAAAATTATTTTAAATATTTATATATTTACTTAAAATGTGAAATAGTACTGTATCTAAAGAGTTGGTTTCTCATAAATGAGATTGAGCATTAAATTATTTGGGTTAATATTTTGTAAATTACCTTTTTGCTGACAAAATCATTAAATTTTATTTTATCAATTGTAAACAAAATGTTATAAAAAAAGCAAAGGCTAGGCATATCAATTACTGTAGTGCTGGAAAACCTCTAGGATGACCCTAATTTCTACCATAATAGTCTATATTGTCAACCATTACTCTTCCTAGAATTATTGCTCTTTCTAAAGATGTAATATAACTCAACTAGATTACTAATTAATTGTGCTTTAATAAATATTTTCCCCAACAGCCAGAGGGAAGATGCCTGAAGTAGACCAGTCTAAGGAGATGAAGGTAGAAAGGTAGAAGAGGTGAATGTTGAACTTGAAGGCAAAACAGATATTCCAGATGATGGATGGCTTGATGTTCTAGGTAGTGGAGACCTCAAGAAAAAGGTAGGCCTATGTAAAAAAATAAAATTTTGAAAATGTGTTTTTCCTCCTTAACTTAAGATTATAGTATTGAATAACCTATATATATTTAGAAGGATATTCGGTCTTAATCTATCCTTGAAATGCTTAAGATCATAACAATACTTCTCCTTATAATGCAGAAAAAGTCAAAAGCCAATTAAGTAATTTCTTGTTTCATTCTAACTGCTTATGAATACTTACCTCACACATTCCAGGCACTGCAGATATATACAACTCTGCAGATTTATTAGCCTATGTACCCTTCTCCCTTTTTCTTTCAATCATCTTTAGGTTTTCTTCTGAATCTATTCTAGGTTATGTTTCAAATAAAACATTAAAGCTATTGTTTTTATTAACTGCTTTTAAATGTTCATGAATATGAATATGCATATAGTATTGTGTATGTATATATATGTGTGTGTATGTATCATACATATATAATACTGTTAGTATATAAGAAAATCTTTGGGGAAGGTTCGTTTAATCAACCCAGCTTCCTGGGTCACCCCAGACACATGCCGTACTCCAGGACTATGATATGCTAAAAGTAACAACACACCATGGAGTCGCCTAATTCACTGTGGTGGAGTTTTCCACCAAACACATCTACAAAAATCTTTGATAGTGTTACTTAAGCATTTTATGGTTCATAGGTAAGGCATGCATCTGGGGTGACCTAGGACACTGGTTTGATTCCACTGCCCTGCTCCAAGATTTTCTAAATATATCACGTTATTGTGATCTATTATGTACATTATGTACACTTTTGTGTTCATGAATGCTACCATATGTGAAGCCATTTCTCCTCATACCAAATTTCCTCGTACTATACCAAATTTGTATAGTATTGTGTTAGAAAATATTGTGGTGGACTTTCCTGAATAGCAGTCATGGATCATAAATAAAATAGTCTGTTGGTGTTTTCAGGTAATCAAAGCTGGAATAGTGGAATCACGGCCATTTAAGGGCATACCGTTGTGATGAATGCGTCGGGAAGCTAGAGAATGGTATGGAGGTAGACAAACGTGAGCAGCTGACATTTACAATTGGAGATAGTGAGGTTAGCCTAAATATTATATTTAAAATACATTCTAATTATTAACACTGGCATATAGGCTTTTGAGATTGGCCATAAGACTTGATGCTAATATCATAGCATTAAGGTACTATAATATAAATTGGTACAAAATATTGTATTTTTTTAAATTTCCAAATGATTTTACATTAAATTTTCATTTCATATTTATATTGTAGGTGATTGTGGGTTTGGATATGATTGCACCACTAATGGATAAAGGTGAAATTGCACTTGTGTACATAGCATCCAGGTAAGGAGGAATTCTTTAGATCATATATTAATATAGCAATAGGCATTGCATTTAATTGAAAATGTTATTAAATCCATCTTGCATTATGTCATGGTATTATTGCATTTTATACTTTTACATGACAACCTATGTATTGTCACTTTAACTTTCACTTACATCTGTTTAGTTTCCCGTTCTGTACTGTATTGTACTTCTGTCTTTCCTTATTTTACTAGCTTCATATACACACTAGTTGTGAATTATTAGACTTGCATAGAAGTACTCTAGACACATACTAGTTCATCTTAGCATGTTTTGATTATCAAGTGCCTGATACTGTATAGTATTTACACACATGAAGAGATGATTCATATTTGAGTGTTTTCATCAAGAAAACCATTTTTTTTTTAAGGCATTTGCTTATTACAGATCATTTTGATGAATTGTAATATTAAAGAAAATATACCCAATTTGCAGAGGAATCTATCAATTCAGGAAGTGTAATGACAACCTTTACTGATCTTCAAGGAGTGGAGAGGCACAGGAAGATAAAAGTATTTTTGTTCAAATCAGCTCTTAACTGTTAAATGCTTTTTTTTTTATGAAGTCATAGTCATTGGATTTCATTAGGGAAAAGCTTGAAATTTGTCATGCTTACCATACTGTTGAAATATAGGAATTATTTATTCCCAAAAAAGTATTGATAATGTGAGCTTACAATATTAACAATAATATGGAAACAGTGGTCAAAGCAGTAAGTTCACAACTGGAAAATCCTGGGTTCAACTTCTGCTAAGACAAGATGTTTCAGCACTTTTCTTTGCACTTGATGCCTTTGTTCACCTAGTAGTAAATATGTGGCTGGGAACTAGCCAATTGTGTGTTGCATCCTGATGGTCAGTCATTGGCCTTTGGGACCTCAGAGAAAACCTAATAGGTTTTGTGATTTACACACAAACGCATGCCCTTCAAGATGGCCTGAACAAAATAACCATATTGGCAACACTCGGCAAAAAGAATTTAATGTGAATAAATGCCATGTTATAGATATGTGGCATAGAGAAAATAGACCACACACAACTTAAAAATTGTGAAAAAGATTTAGAGAATCTGATAAAGAGGTCTATGGGTGTTTTTGGATAGAAAACTGTCACCTGAGAACTAATAAAGAACATTTGAAAGGAGCCAATGCTATGCTCTTCAATGGATGGCAGAATATTAAAAAAAAAAAATTGTGATCTATCTTTGGAGACCAAAATTGGAATGTGCAATGGTTGTGTAGTGTCCATATCTCAAGAAGCAGTCAACAAATGGGAAAAGGTGCAAAGATATGTAACAAAATGCTTCCAGAATTAAAGAGAGCTACGAAATGAGGCTAGAGGGGTTAAATGTGCCAAAGCAAGAAGATAAAAGAAAGAGGTGATATGATCACTATGTACAAATAGTAATGAGAATCGACAAAGTTTTATAAGAGAATTCTTGAAACGTGGAACTTCAAGAACAAGAAGAGGTCATAGATTTAAGCTAAGGGAACAGAGTTGCTTAAAAAAACACTAGAAAGTTCACTTTTGCTGAGTGGTAACGATTGAACAGGTTAAGTGAGAAGGTGGTGGAGTTCAAAACCATCAATTGTTTCAAAGAATTATGTGATGCTTTAAATATAAATGATTCAATAAGTGAGAACGGCGTAGATAAATGATAAAATGATAAGCAGTTTCAGCGTGTCAGATGACAAAGATTGTTTGAAAGACAGGACATCACAAGCATAGATCTCATCCTGTAACTACATTTAGGTAATTATACACACGTGTACATATTTTTATTGCATGATATTTTACATACACTGTATACATGATGCTGGTTACAAATAAAAAAAAAATCAAATCCAGCTAATCAGGGATGGTACTTGTGCCTTGAATGCAGCAATTATTTCCTTGCTGAGGTGCAGAACAGAAAACTGATTACTCTTGGGTCCTTGGTTTCCATAATTAGTATATATCCAAGTTCATTCATGACTCTGAGCCTATTGGAATAAAGTTGTAGCTTTTAGGCTCCATGAGCAAGCCAATACCACTAGAAACTTTAGAATATTTATGAAAATAATAATAAAAACCTTGCAAGCACAGTTCTACTTTATACCACAATATGATACTAACATTCATGAATACATATATATATATATATACACATGCACACAACTGTACACAGAGTGAGTAAACACACATAATATTTATGTTAAAATTTGATTAGGTTTGGATATGGCAGCAAGGGTCTTCCTCCAAACATCCCACCAGACAGCAATATAATTTATCAGGTTGAACTCTTGGACTATGCACCAGAACAGGAGCCTTGCTCGTTATCTATCACTGAGCGCATGGTTATTGGGTAAGTTGAAAACAATCCGTTCAATTGTAATTAAATTTGTGACGTTAAAGTATTTACATGATTTTGTACATTGTAATGATATACTGTGGAAGTAGTGAAGAATTTTTTACTCTTGTATGCTATCAAGTTTTACACAGCAATTAAAATTAATTATATTTTAATGAAATGGTTAAATTTATAAGTTTGTTAATCATTTATTTTATGATTACCTCCTAGACCACAAGAGATTGCCTTATTATTCTGAAATAAATTTAAAATACTCTAATTTATGATTTTAATTACTGTAATTTTATACAATTAGTATGCTCCTATAATTTTAAAGTAAACATATTTCATTTATGGTATTAGACTATGCAGGAGAACATATTTGAGACTATGTAGCAAAGATATAATACTGTATACAATATTAAAACACAAAAGAGGTAAACATATTGTATATAAACAATTATGATGTATTTTGTATGACATTCACTAAGTTGAAACTAAATCATTTTACAAGTTGCTTTTGCTAATATTATAGCAGGAAAAATTCAGTTTGTTGAATGTTTTCAGGAACCGTAAACGTGAACGGGGAAATTGGTGGTTCAACAGGGAGGAGTATTCCATGGCCATACAGTGTTACAGTGCAGCTATAGACTTCCTTGATGATGCTGAGGAGGAGTATGGGGTAAGGATACCATCTTTGCCCACAGTCCCTTTGGTCACACACAAGATTTTCTTGTGCTTCTTTATCCATGCTGCTATATACTGTAGTGTGTATACTTAATAGATGAGTGGTATTTTTATTTTTTAATATTGTTTAATATAACTTATTTATACTATTCATTTTTTTCTAGCTTATATCTACCTGCCTCATGAAAGTGGGAAATGATGTAATGAAAATGAATAGATGGACATTTTATTTTATAAATATTGGTTGAGAATATGTTTGTCAAACTTTTTATAAACTAATTCCTGACACAGGATGACATCAGACCAGAGGTGAGGGAAATATTGGCAGAAAGACTGAAGGCCCTAAATAATATGGGAGCAGCACAAATTAAAATTGAAGCATATGATATGGCAGTGAAATCTTTGGATACAGTTTTAAAATGCCAACCTAGCAATGTAAAGGCACTCTTCAGGAAAGGAAAGGTAAGCCAAAGTTTCTTAAATGACAAAATATAAATAAAAAATCTGTTGTTATTGCTGTTGATAGCTTTATTTTCTTGTACTATTTCTGTAACAATTTCAGTGATTTTCAATGTTTTTGTGGTAGGTACTAGGCATTCAGGGAAAAATGAAAGAATCGGTCACCTTACTGAAGTTGGCCCTTGAGCTGGAACCAGAGTCACGTCTCATTCACCAAGAATTGGCAAAGATGCGGGAGAAAGCACGAATTGAGGCTGAATCTGAGAAGTCATTGTACAGACGTATGTTAGGCTTGAAAAAGGACATAACACAGTCTGATAGACGGTATCCAGTTATTAAAAGTGTAAGTATTTTAGAATTTGTTACCATGTCTTGTATTATGGCAAAAGCTTTTCTTAGACTGTTGACTACACCTTGCATGCCAACACAGTAATAAGTAAAACAGTACTGTGTAGTAAAAATATACAGGATTCCATACTCTCATGCTCCTGGCATGCAGAAAATGCTAGTTCACAGCAAGAGTGAATGCAGGTTCCTATGGGTATATGAGTGACTATGGGTTAGCTACAAAATATAACATGTAAGAATAAATGTTTAGCATAGTATTGTCTCAATGTTTACACTCAATTTACTATTAAATTGTGTTTTCTTTACAGTTTCCATGGAAGACTTGGTTGACAGCCTTTGTGATTCTCCTGATAGCGTTGGTAGCTTACCAGAATCTAACACCGATATATGAACTCGTTTAATTAATGTTACAAATAAGTAAGAGGACATCTATAATTTCTTCTAGTTCAACATTGATCAATTTCATCAACTTGGAAAGTTCAAAAAGGAAAATGACACTATTTAATATTAAAAGGTTTTAACTTATTTTAATGAAATGAAATTTCTAAAATACGTTTTGTTTAATGTCTTGCATAAATATATAGTGTTTTTGTTTTTATAGCTTACAATAAGGAAGAATTGATTTTAAATATAACTTGGGCAACTGTATATGTTAAGTAATTCCTAACCATTTTTACTTCTCTTATATTTTAGTTCAAATTTGTTCTTTTTTTTATACATTTTGAGTTACAAGGTAACAAAAGTCATATAAAAAGTTTGTATGATTGAATTGAGCACAAATGCACAAGTTATATCAATGATATGAGGTAGATAGGTGATTTGATTACAGTTACTGTATATCCAGAGAATTTCTAGAGCTATCTTTTGGCAGACAGTATAAGGAGAGAAATATTAATTAATTTTAGGAACAATTCTTAGGGTTAAGAATAATTTTATCCCTCATACTTACTATTTTAAGTGCCCTTCATGTATATAGTACCATAGATGATATCCAAGTTATGTCACTTCAAAGCCATAATCAAGATGCACATTCCAGTATATACTTGTTAAAATTTTGACTGCTTTCACATGAAAGTTGGTCGAGCACATATTTTGATTCCAGTAAGTGTCCAGGGGCACATGAACCTAAGCAGGGTTAGTATCTTTCATAGCCAAATTTTGGTATTGCTGTATATTGGGATGATGGAAAATTGTCCATTGTGGCTACATTACATTCAAGAAAATTATAATTTTGTGGTGCCAACAACTTTGGTATAATGTTCATTTTTCTATATTAAAGTCCAATACTACAGTTGCAAGATATATTGTTATATAGCAACTGGCATAATGTTAGAAGTGCTGCAGATTTGTTTCAACAACAATCACTATCAAGGCGAATAGGTTAATTAGGCAACTGCTGTTCCTTATAAAGTGAGAGAAGTAGCACAAACTTAATCATAAAGCCTTTTTCTCATAGTGAAGGGGGGGGGGTTATATCGTGCCATTTTCACTGCATACAGCATTAACATTTTAATGTGAGTAAATTGTAAATGTTATAAAACTGGTTGTAGTGATATAGTGCTGTTAAGAAAAAAAAAAGACAGCTAGTATCTATTTTCTTTAGAATGGTAAGGTGTTCTTGTGCTAGTGTTGGTGCAATGGTTAATGTAGTTACATCAGAAATATTGTTTCTGGAATACCTGCATAAATTTTACAGCAATAACTGCATTAACTTTAGGAAAGAATTATATGCACTGTTTTAAAAATCTTTTATGTAGTGTTTATACATTCCTAAGAAAACATTTATTGATCCGCTTGTTTTCTTCAACATTTCCCTTCCTATAAATAGTCTTGGTAGCTGCTTATCCTTATATTTATTTATTGAAAAACCCAACTCCAAATGATGCACCTCACTATACACTCTTCATCCCTTGTGAAATTACTATTCTTAAAAACAGTTTTTTGTTTACATTTTTATTACGAACCTTTTAAATATTATCTCTACATTAGGATCTTGTACGAACAGCAATGGCAAAACGTGAAAATATATTTTATATTGACAAGTCTAATAACAGTAAAAGTTAACAGTACTAAGTAATCATAATACAACATATTTAAACACATTAATGTTGACACCACCACCATGTAACTTGTGCAAATTACCCTAATGACGATATCAAGACTTAACCATAAATTTGGCAAAGATGCAGAGAACATGAAGTTTGTTATTGTTCTTTATAATGTAAATTTTTATATAACTGTCAAAGTAAGGGGACTTGCCCATCTTTAAAAATAATTATTCACTGTATTTAGTTAATACAGTTGCATATTGTCCAGCCAAACTAAGTTTTATTATATAATAAGACACTGCTTTCAATAAATTTTTTGCTATGCACTTTGCAAGAGAACCAGTAAGGAAATTCATCTTTGCGGCTTTTCTATAAATCTGATGAATAAAATTATATATTTTATAGTCTGCATTTTTCTCAAGGAAAAAAGTACTAACTACAATGTAATGAAATTCAGCTGGAAGACTTAAATGCCCATTACTTCATTAATATTTAATTTTGAATTAAAATATTTCTTATTAAATGTGCATATCATAGTCCTGAAGTAGTTCCTTAAACAAAATACTTACCGTAGTTAAAACTGGAAATGTGTGAAAATAGTATCAAATTACTAATGGATTACAGAATAAAAAGGCGTAACATTTCCGTACAAAGTCAGCCATGTGCTCATCAAACACAACTAATCCAGATTTGCCAATTTCTAATTTTTGAGACTTTGAATAAAGTTACCAATAAAGTTGTTTAGCAAGCAGTCCAAATAAAATGTGCAGTGAGGCTTCACAACATTTGTTTTGACTTGTAATTACCCAAGTGTAACTAGGTGTTAATTACACTCAAAACGAGAGCTATAATCATGGTGTCCTGTCTTCCCAGTAATAATTTAAATAATTCAAATTATTATAGGAAGACAGGACACCAAGATTATAGCTGTCGTCCTGAGTGTAATTAACTGACAGTACAGTACTGTCATATGATGCCTTGAAACCACTGATGGTTTTGGTGTCCACAATCTTTTCACTTGCTTGTGGTACAGTACTGGAGTGAGTTTTTCCAATAATTTTCTTGGATAAACTGTACAGTACTAGTATTGGCAAAATCGATGAACATCTGTGCACCATGTCAGCTACAAATGCCGGTAAAGTAATTTGTTTGTGATGGTTTCTACAAGCAGGAAACTTATGAGAAAGCAGTTAAACATGACTTTTGAGAAGAAAACACAATGAGTAAAGAAGCTAGTGTGTGTGGGGCATCCCAAAATGTGTTATGTGCACTGAGACCCAAGTGACCAAGATTATGCTTTGACTATTTTTTCTTGAAGTGAAGTGATAAATCAATATATAATAGAAAGGCAACAGGCAAAGCTAAAATACAGTATGGGAGTATTACAGGCAGAAGCTTGAGATGAAAAAGCTTGTGGAAAGCTGTCTGCTCATGAAAAAGCCAGGGATTTTCACATTACTGAAAATTTCTGAGCATTGTATACTGGTGGATGGCTCAGGAGCTTCAACAATATTCTTAATTTTTTTAAGTGGATCAGAGCTTTTCATACTGATGACTAAAAGAAAGATAATTGTAAACAAAATTTCCTTAGTTTTCCAGACTGGTGAACCACTTTTCCGGACACAACAGATAATTCGTCCAGGCTCAGTCCACAAAACATGTGACTATTATAGTCATGTAATTTACATTTATATACTGTATTATTAAAAAATCATGCATTTTTATTGTCACTGACAATTTATTATACACAAGTGCCAATACAGTACAGTATATACTGTATGTATGTATGTACATTAAATTACAGTGAAAAGAAATTGAATTGCAGGAAATATGTTTTCAAGATCTTACTTGCCTTTCTTGTCCCATCCTGCATAAACTTTCAGATTTTGGATGAATATCTGTAAAATAAAATACCCCAAACTGGTTTGGTAGGCACAGTTATGTAGATGAAGATGAAGATGAGCCAAACCAAGATGAGCTCATTGCCGAGAAGAGTGAGGCAGCACTACGGGAAGCTGAGAGTGCTGCTGATGACGTCTCTCTTCGTGATGTCAATGGGCTACTCTGAGCATGTGAGGTCTAACAAGAAAAAAAAAGAGTATAATAAGTATTATCAGTGGTGTAGGAGACAATCACTTTCTCTAATTTCATGTTGATAAATTTTGCTTAATAAAAATGAGCTTTCATAGGCTTATGAAATTGTACAAATAATTTAAGTGAGCTTCTTAGTTTATTGGGATGTACAGTATAACGATGTAAGGTAAATGAATTTCAACAAGCAATGAAGCTTTATATGACAGCTTGTTAATTGAGAATGAACATGCAAATAATGAATAGTTATCACAACATTTTGATAGTTCAGTACTATATTAATAATTATCGAACAATGTAAAACAAAAAACTGGTCTTCAACAGGATAATTTTTTTAAATAATCAATTATCAATGGTACAAAATGAACTGCGTAAGGAAAAAATTGTTTTAATATCCTTCAAAAAAAAAAAAAGAAAAGACTTCTTAAAGAAAATATCCACTACTACAAGCAACATTTTTCCTCTAAACATGACATTGATAAAACACCTGCAATATAAATATGTTAGTAAAAGACTCCTTTAATGGTAATTATTTTAAACATTATGACTGATCTAATCAATGTTAACCTTACCAAAAATGTAACTACAAACAAAAGATGCAATGAGAAGACTGGTGGAAAAGCCAACACAAATATTAAACAAACATGAGATAATGCTGATTAATGGAAAACAAATTACAAGCAGGTGGTGAGAGCCTTTTGAGTCTATTGGTGGAACTAATGAAAGAAGTACAAATTAAAAGAACTAATTGGTTTTGCTGGTGTGGGTAGAGTGCAAGACAGAAGAGCCAAAGACAAATTGTATTTGTGTTGAACTATACTGTATACAAGAATTTATGAGCAGCACTGTGTACCTGGTCTTAAGAAGTGCTGCTGTGAATGACTTGTGAAATGTGGTGGTGCTTGTCTATATGTGATACTATATACTGTAGTGTGACTGATATAATGAATACACAAGTGATATTATTTTAAATAACTATAGTATACAGATCTTTCATTATATTAATCCCCTTTTTTCTCTCTACTGATGCCTCTCCACCCGTGAAAGTGGGAAAGGAGGAAATGATAATTAATAAATGGAAATATGATGGACAGTCAGTTCCTCATAAACTATTTTGAATAGGAACACACAGGATGACTCAGCCATGCTTCATACCTAGTCATGTGAAGCAGAGAAGAAAAACTTTGGATGATTTTCTCGAGTATGACAGTGCAAAAGTTATGTAATGTGGAAGATTGGGTGAATTTGTGGGAACTTTTTGAGCACCTTTTTACATTCTACCCAATATTGCTCTCCTATTTGTTAAGTAGCTAATGGCTTCTCACCCCATGAAAATTGGGAAATAGGGTAATAATACTGCCTTTAAATCTGTGAGAAGTTATCTTATACCACTTCCCCTTGTGTTCATTTTCTTTGCATTAAATAATGTTATTTATCTCTCAACCACACACACTACTGTATATACATTCATGTGTATGTTAATATGCATTTAGTATGTTTCGGGGTTGGTCTCTTTCTATAGTGATTTTATGCTTGTGCTTTTTTATCTCTGGCCCTCTCGCAATTTCTGTTGAACCAACCCTGTTTCCTAGGTCTGCATGTCTGTTTGTGTGCCTTCATCATATATTTTGCAAAATTTGGCATACATCTCATTTACTTCCTTGCCTAGCAACAAGTCTGTCCAATTATACCCATGAAATTTTTTTTTAAGTTCCCATAGTGTCCTCTCTTGAAATTGAGTTTAACAACTGTTTCACTGTCCTCATTCTCTACTAGATTATATCGCATAGCGTATTTAATGTCCAAGAGGACGTGATCACTCTTTCATAAATATACATTTATGGTATATTTTTTTACTTGATATAAATATTATGGTATACATATGTGTGTGTGCATATATGCAACTATCTCCCTTCCCAGCTCATTCCACTTGTTTACTATGCATACGCTTAAGAAGTGCCCTTCAAGTCACACACTGATGCGTGTTTACATTTACAACTACTTATTACCTCTATTCAGATCAACTACCTATTGTGATGCAGAACTGGGCTGGCTCAATGGGGCACCACATACCATATATCTATCTTTAAAGTATCACAAAAGGCATTAATTTATTATGTAGTTCATTCCCACAAAGCTCCTTGTATCATGGCAAACTGTGTGTGTTTCTGTATGTGTGCATGTATGTGTGAAAGACAATTAATTAAAAGCCATTTCAGCAATCTTAATTTCATGCCACAAGCAAAATGATAATATACTCAAGTTTACTTCTCTTTGGAGACAACATACATGTGCTGGAACACTGATATAAATGAGTGCCCTTATTTACAGATACTGACAAAGAAAGATACAGAAAATTCAATAAACCTGTTTCACTTTAAAGATATATTATAGATATCTCAAGTAAAAATAAGACTCTGAGTCAATATGAAAAGCACCTTTCTGAGTGTCCTGCTTGGTTGCTGCCTAATGTAAACATTTACCTCAGACAAGAAGACACTGTAGCAATCTTTTCAATATGTCTGCAGAGTCATTAAAAAGGCTTGGGAGGAATCTCGAAAAAGCTTAAGTCCAGCCCAAAATTACCAAATCACCCAGATCATTCACGCTCAAAAGCCCTAATTAATCTTCCTTTTTATCACAAGTGACCTCAAAGTAAGGGTTCACTAACTGCAATTACACTTGCCATGTTAACCAGTCACCCATCACCAGGTGGCAGCACTGCAACTTCAAGTTCAAGTACGTTTATTGAGACAGTAAAATATATCTCAAAGGAATAGCGTAGCTTAGGCTATTTCTACCCTCTCATACTGCACCTTACTTAACAGTGACTATGGCAAAGTGAGGTCTAACTACTTTATTTTAACCCTCCTGACATTTGAATGTTTTGTCATATCTGGCCTTAAGTTGTGGATGGTTGTAGCCTCCATAACCACTTTCAGAGCATTTCATTAATGAAGGTTTGCAAACCCAAACATCCTGACAGACACCCTGGCATATCATGAAATTCACCCAAGACATATGTGATGATAATTTTTGAGCTCTCACACAAGTTACTTCCTAAGGCTAGCATCAGTATCATACACCAAAGAATGCAAGAAAATAATAAAAATATAAATACATGTAAATGCAATTATCTGTGATGTAGAATGGTAGAATATTTGAGTGTTTATAAATGAACCTCTTGCAGTCATTCTGGGTTGGACAGCTTTTCTCCCTAGCCTCTTTAATGACCCTGCAAGGATGTCTGAGAAGATACCCGTGACTTCGGAGGTGTTGTTCTTTAAGATTGAACATGACCCCAATCTATGATATAGTGGATACCTTATCCTAGGGCACAACCAAGCATTATAGCTCAGTAAAAAAGTGTAAGGCATGCTAGATTTCCTATGCAGTACAGCATATAAAACAAAATTTCATACTGTATAAATATAGAAATAAAATTTAGTCTTACTTTCAAAGAGCCTTGTTTTGAAGGAGTTGCATCACCAATGTTCTCAGCCAGTGATAAAGATGGGCTAGAGATGGAGGTCGGAATAGAAGGTCTTGAGGAAGGAATAGGAAGTGGTACATTGGAAAATCTCGGAATTTCTACAGGCAAGACAATTGGAAGGGCATTGTTGCTTGATCCACCGGATGCTGATGATGCTGGAAGGCGACTTGGTGTAATCTGGCGATCCCGTGACAACACTGCTCCCAGAACCACCTGCACACCACAGTTTTGTTTGTTTGTAACTGAATACTTGAATACCATAACTATATATTTGTTTGTAACTATAACCACTTGAATACCATAAGCTCATTTCCTCTACATGTAAGCCTATGTTATGCAGTTTTTGTTTACAAATGTTATTCATCATTTACATGCATAGGTTTAATTAGGAAATTGCTGACAGCAAACGATGAGCCATCTAACCTTTATTTTATCACTTAACAAATCTATTAAAAGTGGTTACCTAAAAAGTTCCAACAAAAAATTACTTTTACAAAAACCCCTCTTTTTATCCCACTATTTAACTATAAAAAAATATACTATAGAAAATGCTGATAAGTATTTGTAAATTGATGTTGAACAAATTAAAAATAAGCACTGCTATTTATACTATTTAGAAGTAATGAAAACATCATTTTGGATAATATCCAGACTAAATACAAATTAAATTTTAACATAAAATGAATGTTTCCATTTTCAAGATTTTATTTGTGCTGAAAGTTTATACAGGATGTATAAAAAAAAATTTAAATGCTGTATCACATCTTCATAAGGATTTGTTAATACTGTACATGAAAGTTCTCCGATTTTTTGCTTCTTTTTCCTTGTGGCTACTTACACATCATTAACCCTTTAACTGCGTTGCCTCCAAATATGACACCCCCGTGGTGCGCAGGAAATAAATTCTCTTGAAAAAATTCTTTTTTCTTTTTAAAGTGTCAAAAACCCTTCCCTCAGTATGGGTATGTAAAAAAAAGTCGTAATTGTACTTACTTTGGCTGCTATGGGGTCCGTAAGTTGGGGCGTGACGTCATGATTCCCCGTGCGCCCGTGCTGTAAGCTCCCGGGGCGGGTGGGGCGGTCGGGGCGGGGGGCGCGCGAGTTGCCGCGAATATATTTTCGTTCATTTTTTTCGCACAGTTCCAAATACATTTTATTTGTTTTTACGTACTAATCCTATGTATAGTGAACACGTACACTATATTATGGCAGTAAAACAACCGTACTGTCCGAAGACACTGTGTTACGTGCATGACACTTGTGTACACATATGCTGCACATATTTACTATGTATCATGCTAATTTATGTATACATATAATCTATTTACACACTACACACTGTCACACACTATATACATTCACCATCAACACACTCAGAACACCTCGAGTGAGAGCAGCCACACCCAGCCAGTCTCCCTCACTCCAACATCTTACTCGCCAACATTGCTCCTCCCACCATACTGTTATAGTTCTTATTACACATGTTCTATATACCTATCTACATGTTTTATTTACCAGAACTATGCAAGTAAGCCGGTATTGTGTCCAAACAGTACAGTGGCCACCATACACTGCATGAAAAATCACACAGCAGACAGCAGACGACGCTACGATTACGTCACCTCCCTCACCAAAATAGCTCCTCTCAACATTCTCCTGTTACTGTTCTTACACTATATACACACACTATATATACCCATGTACATATGTGTTGCCCATAGCGAACCACTAAGCTATTATGGTGAGCAAAACAAGAGTGGCAGCCACACACACACAATGAGGCTACCTCAATTCTCGCCCTCCCTCCCTCACCAAACTTTCCTCCTTCCACAATACTACGCACAACGCTAATTATAACCACAATCCTGCTATTATCACAATCCTGGTCACTAATTCCTGTAAATGAATAATTGACCACACGTTTATTTTGAAAAGGAACCTAAGAAATCATTTGAAAATTCCTAGATGGACGAAATAATGCTGTGGTGCTGTGAACATCGTGAACAGCATTGAATCACTGATAATTGAACATTGTACCCAGTCATTATCACACTCAGGCTCTTCTATAACACTATCATGGCTAAATGATACAAGTTATATATATATTTTGACATTATTAGGCGATGCTGTGGTCACACGCTGAACAGCAGTGCTGTGCGCTCATGCTGCGAGCGCCAGCCTTGGTTGCTCACACACTACTGAGGCTCCCACACCCGGAATGTGGACCACGATTTTTTTAAAGATGGCGTCTGTTTACAAGAGCCCTGAGGAAGCTGATGTGAACCCCGTGTAGCCGCGGGAGATTTGAATGGAACGTGAAAAATACAAATACCCGGAGGCGCGTTGCGCAAACCAGACGCGAGCCTGCAGGCGCGTTGCGCAGTTAAAGGGTTAAACAATGAGTTTTTTAGATTATTCTTGCCTTAAGACAGATAAATTGCAGTATATCCAAAATGAATTTAATGTAATATTTACTTTTATATGATCTACAAAAACTAATTTTATCATTTGATCTAATTTATATACTCAATAACCTGATCTGCACCTTGATTGACTAAACAGTAATGAATGTCATCTGATTGTCGCTTTAAAGGTGACAATTTTCAAGCAGGCAAGTTGGAATGTGTTAATACTCAAATTGTATGACTGTTGGGATATAACCAATCACAGGCGAGTAGGCCTCTGATGTCATTCCACACAGAGCCGGCACTTGAGATTTTGTAGCTCAGAAAATGAATTTTGAATCCCACCGCTGCCACCAGTATTCGTTACCTTCTTTGGATGTATGGCCGTTGCTGGATTGTAGAGAATACACAGTGGATCACTTCAGTAGTTTATTGAGTAAGGTAACAAGGTATATATATGTGGCCTGCCGAGGTCCTACCTAACTCTGGTCTCATGAGATACTGCAGCCTGCTTGGAGGGCAGCAAGTGCCGGCTCTGTGTGGAATGACGTCAGAGGCCTACTTGCCTGTGATTGGTTATGTCCCAACCGTCATACAATTTGAGTATTAAAAAATGTACAGCATCTATACTAAAATGAGAACAACCTTTAGACCACAACTTTGCAACAAATAACAGCCTAATATACACTTTAATAAGAACTGCACAATAAGTCTGAATATAATGCAAACTGAAATGAGCATTAAACAAATTTATACAAGTCTAATATTAATTTAAATATGCTCTTGAAAACTTAATCAAAATCTAATACAAAGTAAAATAAGCATCACACAACTAACCTGTGATCTATGTGCAGACAGCTTCACTCTGGTGGAAACATGAGGTGCAAACACATCAAGATCAAATGGATCAACTTTCTTCTCAAGTTCCTGAACCATGGCAGTCAGATGAGCTCCCACCTCCTGTTGGTGAATATTAACATTTGCTATCCTTATTTATAAAAAAAGGACACCCAAACATTTACTTGAATTTACTTGACAACCTTTGTCCGTAGTGAACTTGTCTGGGATGTGAAGTTTATGCTTTGTGATTTAAGAGATTACCTGTTTAAGCGATGGTCTCTTATTTTCCACAATAATTGATCCTAAACCCTCACGGTGCAGTGGGACTATCACTCTAACCACTAATTTCTTCCCTCTGCTTTCTGCTAAGATTATCAGTACTGCATTTTCTTAACACAAATGATAGAACACATCTGTGTTCTATCATTTGTATCTATCATTCGTTCTATCATATGACCCCCAAATCCTCATGGATATCACACCTGGGTTCACCCAAAGGCAAGATTCAGGCTGTCAATGGGGAAATGAATTATTGTCAGGCATGGCAATATTTGAAGTACTTGTCCCACAGAGATCTTTTCAAATGTCCCCACAGGGTCATATTGGTACTAAAAAGCACTCTGTAATCCTGGTTCGACCACAGACGTTCAGCGTGCTATATAAAAATCACACTTCTGAGCAGATTTACTTCAAGCTTTGCATCAGCTAAATCTTCAGTTAATTGAAGTAATTGTATCCTTGACAACATCTGGTAGAGGTAAATGACTCTTCAAATGACCTTCATACCTATGTATTTAAGCACAAGACACCCCTCATGAAGATGGAATTCAAACAGTACAGTATGTTTCATGTGGCATAACCATGTTATATATAACAAAATAATCACTTAACTGAAGTGTGACTGAAAAGGTACGAGAGGGTATAGATTTCTCTTGTGTTTTAGACACTGGAATATATTCTTGCATTATGCAACTCCTGCTACACCCCCAAGAAGCCCCTTCATGTTGTGTAAATTTTGTGAAGCACAAGGATTTCCCCAGAATACATCCCTCACACTCTGAGTGTCCACTGAAATGTGAATATTCCTCATTCATCAAAAATATTTCATTTCAATAATAACTTTGCATAATTGTTTATACTTGCAACATAATTCCTTACCTTATTATCACGTGGCAGAAGAATAATCTGAACAAATCTCAAATCAAAGATGAGCTGAAGTGCCAAAGTTTGATTTATCTGTTCCTGGTCAAGGAGTGAGCTTTCATAAGCAGAGGTTACAGCTTCACAAGCACTTGAGGCTAATTCACTCTGAGCATTTCTGAAAAAATGTACAAAATTTTACCTCAAATTTAAAATTTCATGCATTTCACTTTAAAATTCATATAAAGTTTGAGAAATAACAATTATTATGCAAAAACACAAAATATATCGTATCAGTGATGTAAGACCTAATGAAAAGTATTCTTATCTTCAGATAGTTTAGAAATAAGACAAAATCCTCTATTTCTTCAGAGTTAATAAAGAGGTAAAGAAGTGTTCATAACTTGGACATTAATAGCAGTGCACTTGATCAAAACAGCTTATAAAAATGTGTCTGACTCAATATACTGTATACTGTTTTTACACATACTGTACATATATATACACTACAGTATAAATTTGTCTTATCCTGTTTTCCAAGTTCCATGGGGTGGGCAGGCTCATTTTTGTGCCATGTAAACAAAAAATCAAACTTGTTACACGATAATGAAACCTGGAAGCCAGCCAGAAAAACTGCCATGTACATAAATATATGAGCCATACAGTTACAGATGGGTAGGACAAAAGCAATACCCTCCAGCTAGGGGTGGTAATGAACACTGGCACTGCTCTTGCAGTTAATAAGGTGAACATCACACTTCGATTAGCCTAGCTAAGCACCTCTGGTAGTAAATGGATGGATGCTGACATTGATACAGCCTTTTTCATGGCTAGAGTGACCTTAACATCCACTAAGGGCCCCTCCTTATATTCCCTATAGGGTATATCCATGCCTCAAAAATTACCTGGTAATTGTATGAGCTCCCACAGAGTTGACTGACGAACAAAGACGGGCAAGAGCCTGTGTGAGGGCTGGGGTTGGATGGGCAGGCACATGGATGGAAGATTTCACAACATTGCCACCTTCACCTTCCTCTTCAATTTGTACCATCTCCCATGACTTTTACAAAAATAAATTCTGTATTAGCTATTTTATCATATTTCCTATATAGTAATAATAATTTTATCACAATATTTCGCACAACAAATTACTGTAATCATATCAACTTTCTTATATGACATTGTGTAAAACTATTCAAACTGACTGCAGTTCAGCTCATGAAAATGGAACGTACCGGAAAAGCTTTGATGGAAGCGGCTACTCCTCCTGATGAAAGCTCTGATGTGAGGTACATCTTTAACTCCGTATAAAGAGTAGATGTTAGTGATTTAAGGAAACGGCCAAACAGACGGCCACCGGTCTCTTGAAGTTCTGAACGAACCTTCATCCAAGATTCGGACTCTATTTTTGATCCCAATGAAACACGCTGCAAACAGAAAATTTCTACATTAATAACACATTGTTGATCATCAATATTTATGTTGCAAAAAGAATATACCATGCCCCCAAACTCAACTATCATCTCTAACCTTGTATAACTATGGATGCATAATGACAACAAATATAGAAATGATAGTGAATATAAACAAGGCAAGAGCAAAAATGTTATTAACAAATATATATAAAACTGAGTAAAGGAAAACAGAGGGGGAAGAGCCCTTAGATAAAAGAATGTGGAAAAATGTTCAAAGCACTAAATGCAAGTAGTTGGTGCATACACTATACAGTATTTCAATATTAGGCAAAAATTAACTGATGAATTTTTAGTATCAATATTTAACAAGCCTATAACAACAGCCTGTTACCTATACCACACTACTTGTTGAAAGTTTATTATACTAATGAGTTACTCTTCCCAAACCTACCCTAGCAACATCTGGATTCACCAGATTAGATGCTGAGGCACAAATCTGCATCTGGGTACATATGTTGGGAAGCGCTTGACAAATGCGGCCCACTACTGCAGTAATGGTTAGGGGCACAGCTGGAGCCAGACCAGACACGTCATCATCCCAGCCTTCAGTGACTTGGGGTGTTTGAACAGAGATGTCATGATGAGCTAGGTCTTCCAGTTCCTTTACAAGTCTGTGACAAAATATATCAGTACTTAAAGAGTTGGGAAACAGGAGGGAGTTAGAAACTAACATCTTTTGAATCTTTCCAACTTGGACCTAAGGAAGAATGCAGAATTCATCTTGTTTTCAGCAAACATTTTCTTCTGGCACAGTACACTATAGTAACTGCCTTCATAAAACTTATTAGTCACTGACTGTAACAAGAATCACATAACTAATTGCTAAAAGTAAAAAAGTTCTTCATTCATACTTACAGAACAAATATTTCACAACTGGCATCCTGCAGGAAACTGAGCAATGAGCTGTAATCTTCCATAGCACTGTGTTTTTCCCTTTCTCTTGAGCTATTTTTGTCGTTAACACTAAGATAGTCTCCTTTCTCTGATTCTGTGGGCCAAAAGAATTCCAATCAACCTTTTAAAAATACAGTACCTCAAAGTACTGTGCAAAAGCCCTATTGGAATATGTTTAGTCAATATAACTGCTCAAGCTATTACTGAATTATAGAAGCATAATAAAACTTTTAATTTTCACACAGCTTTAAATACCTTACCATAATTGAAATGTCCAACATCCTGAAGCAAAGCTGTCAACCTCGAGTTGAGTTCTCGACACACAGTTTGTAATCGACTTGTGTAGCCTCGTGTTTTGTAGTACAAGCCTATTAGGAAAACATACAGTCATTATATATTTCTCTTAACTAATTTAACATGTTCTACACAAACTAAAATTATAAAACAAAAACACCAGCAGTATCAGGGTTTTATTGTTAAAAACTTTATTCTTACATATGTAAATCTGAACACCAATCTTGGGTGTATACAAACATGTGTGTGTGATACCTTGCTCAGTGGTAAGCACAGTAGGTTCACAACCAAAAGGGCCCGGGTTCGATTCCCGCTGTACGACAGACATTTGGGCCCATTTTCTTTCAACTTACTTTAGTTTACCTAACCGTAAATAGGTACCTGGGAATTAGGAATCTGTTGTTGTTTGCATGTGGCCAGGAACAGTCATTGGCCTAGAGGGGACATCAATAAGTCTAGTAGGATTACTGTCCCCAACAATGAGAAATCAAACACTGCAATCACATTTAGGAATTTCAAACTTTTGAAATATAACTTGAAATTTTGCATTTAAAAATTTAAAATGTTGTTGTGGCTTTAATCTAAGAAAAGTGTTTGCCATTGGCTCGAGACAAAAAAAAACTGTGAAAATTTGTACAAAAATATCAGACAGTATACACAAATAGAAGGATAGAAAAGAAAACAGTAAGACATGAAATATAAAAAATAAAAGTCTGTTGGTGGAACATAATTTGGTTGACTTGCTGGGCTAAATGTATACATGGAAGTACTGTAGTGTGGATATAAGATAATTGTATTATCCATATCTATTGTACAGTACACATTACACACAGCAACTACTGATAACACCCACTAATCCAGATCATAAGGGGCCCACCCTTCGAGTTAGCAGAACGTCCGGATTAGTTGGAATTCTTACTGGGACGGTCCAAAAATGAACGTATTTACAAATTTTTGTTTGTACCACAACCAACATAATTTGTATTTCCACACACAATAAACATAAATTTACATGGTTAGAGAAGATTGGCATAGTCAGATTTGACTGCCAGCTAATAAAACTTTCGGTGAGCATAGATCTCCTGATGTCATTCAGTAATCTGGCAATCTGGCCAAAACTCTCAGTAACCCGGATTTCTGTCTAAGTTTGGTGAAGTTTGGCAGACAACACTCGGACTCGATTTTGTCCCGATTACCCAATGATCTGGGCTAACGGGGTCCGGATTAGCGAGCTCTTACAAAACTCAAGAAATGTTAGCTGAAAATAGGTATGAAATGGATTTCTTTGACAACCTATACAGTATTTGGAAGAATTATTTATTTAAATTTAAAAAATAAATTTTAATAGTGTTGTGCAGTACTGTACTATTGTCAACTTTTTTAATGCCATATTTATTTTTTCTCACATACCCAAATTTTTTTTAAACATTTCCTATCTTCCTTCAAAGACTTGCTCCTATATGTGAAGTGTGGCACCTAAATTGTGGAGGGTAAATTTTGCTTCTTCCCTCTTAATTGAGCCACAAAGAATGGAGGTAAACCTTGTCACTTACCTCCTGACTGAGATACAGAGCGTGCAGCAGCCGAGGTCCATCCAACTTGCTCGGCAAATCCCCAGCTGACTCGCTCCACACAAAGTTACTAATGTCACCTTCTTCTAGGCATATTCTGAAATGTTATCAAACAGTATAAAAAGGTTTCCCAATTGTGTCTCAGCATAGAGTTTATACTTTCAATGTGTGCAAAAAAGGGATAAATGCAACCTGAGCTCATTTAATGGACTACAGTTTAGACACAAGTAAATCACTAGGTCAAAATATAGGTACTTTAGTAACATTAAAAACAAAGTAAAACTAATACTTAGACTAATGAGCAATGGCCTCGAGAGGTTGGCTGGGTTGCTCGAGTTTAAACACGTAAACATACTTCAAAATTTGATGTTAGTCAAATCTCTGTGCTGATGCCTCCCTACTACATACCTGACAACAAATATTTATCAGAACAGCTTGAGTATTAACCCTCAGAGTGTAGTTATCATCACAGGTTAATTCACAGGTACTGTGATGTGGCTATCATACGTGGATTTAAACTATTATTCTCTGGCTTTTATACAACGATGCTAATATGGATATATTAGCTCTATATGGATGTGGTGGAGTTTATCTTGGCATAAATTCATTCATTCGTTCATTCATTGATACATATATATATTTATTCACTTAAACATACAGTATATGCATACATTCATTGATACATACATATCAATGAATGAAAGAAATGTATGTGTCAAGGAATGAATGTATGTATGTATGTATGTATGTATGTATGTATGTATGTATGTATGTATGTATGTATGTATGTGTACTGTATACATGTATGTATATCAATAAGAACATAAGAACTAAGGAAAGTGAAGAAGGCCTATTGTTCTATACACGACAGCTCCTATTTATGTAGACCCAAACTCATCATATATGGGCCTATTCGCTCATATGAGGAGACAGCTGTATGAATAGGAGCTGCCTCATTTGGGTCAACAAGCCTTCTGCAGTCCCCTTAGCTCTTATGTCAATATTAATACTGTACTGTACATACATACATAAATAAATATATTCATAGCTCTACATATCCACATATACAGTACATTTTTTACAGTACATATTATTTTTATAAATTTTTGCACGTGGGTGGACATGGGTGAATATCCATAGCCGCACTTTAGATATTAAATACAGTACAGTAATAATTCAATTTATAACAGTACTGTACTGGATAGACAAGAACTTTCAGACGTTATCAACTATAAAAACCTTAATTTACTTGAATAAATACAAAATACACGATATACCCACTTGGGATCAGATGCAATATCTTTTATCAGCCTAGACACCTTCTGAACAATGGCCTCCTTGGATGCTGTCAGCTGGGATGTGACAACTTGTCGGGCCCTTTCTGCCACCTGGCCTTGAACAACCGAGTCCCATGGGTCAAACTGTGCCCCATATAGAACATCAGTGATCTGAAATTTTTTATTTTATATTAAGCACTGAATACATAATACAAAAAGTATATTTCATAAATACTGTACATACTTTAATGCAAAATATGAAAAAAATCAACTGGTACAGGTATCACTTAAGATAACATCTTAGTCAACAACTTAAAATTTGGCATCACACATTCAATATCAAGATGGCATTCCAGGAAAATGTAGTCAGATTTGGTCCAAATGAAAGTTAGCATGAATGAAATCCTGAAAGAGGTCAGTATAACTACATAATATCAAGACAGTTCTTTCTCACCTTGTCCCATTGTTCTCTCTCTAATCTGGCTTGGCAGATCTCCCACACACTGGACCTGATCAGTGCCAGTGCCTTGATACTTGTGGTAAATGCTGAAAATAATGTAATAATAATAATAATACCTAATTCATCAGGTAATTTTTACTAATTAATAATTAATCTGAATAGATTTTTGTAGTATGCTAAGAATACATGTACTGTACTGTATTGAGAACAAAAATATATAAATAAAAGTTAAGCAGATAGCTGATGTAAATTAAAGTAACAATCAATTGATGTTCATTAAATGTTAACTTTTGCACAACCAACAAATAGTGTGTATACAAGTTTAAAAGTACAGTAACAAGATTCATATCAGCAAAGCTAAAATTACAAGTCATGTGGGATTGAGTAAATATGATATGTACTGTTCTGAGCAACACAGTACTATTTAACTGTCACTTAAGGTAAGACACTGTGTTTGGTGGAACATGATTTTATTTTCAACATTTTTATTTACCATTTTTCACTTGTTATAAATTAATGTCAGCTTATCCAAATAATGTGTATAAACCAATCTATTATGCATATATTTAAACTTACAGAGCAATGTTGCTAAAGTTTTTGAGGCTTCATATAGCACCTTGTTCAACCAGCTGGTGACCTGCTGTTTGACAAACTCGTTCCCAAGAGGTTTTGTGTTGCCGTGAATTGTGGGTCTGAAAGCAGAAGTCATAATGCTTACCCTGTTTACACACACTCCAAGAGCAGCTAATATTGAAATTATTCAAAAAATAAAATAATAGTTAAGTTTAATGCAATTAAAATACCTTTCATTTAGTAGCTACAAGTAAATTATTTATTCCATGTGTGGACAAGTGAATGTATATACTGTACAGTACTTTATATATATACACACACACACACACACACACATGAATAATATTATAAGAATAATAAAACAATAATCATTACCTAAAGTGTCTGGTGGATTGTGGAAGGTATGACAAAGTGAGTGAGGATTCTTGCAAGAGGGAGATGGGGGAGCCTCCATCACCCTCCCCCTGGACTACCTCCTTCAACCGCTTCTCAAGCAGACTCTTCCCATCTTCTCCTTCTGTTGCATACACATACACACATACAATTCACTGTAAATGATAATCTAACACACATAGTAAGCAATGTAAACTGAATGAACTTAGGAAAATGAAGACAAGATAATGACAAAAATTTTTAAGGAGAACTGACAAAACACAAATGAACATTGCTCAAAGTATGGAACAGCAGAACTGACGCAATGAGTCTCAGATTTCAGAAACAAGCTCTTCAGTATTAGTTATAAACAAGTGAACTGGATTGAAAGAGGAAATGATTGAAGTTAACTCAGAAAAGTTTCAACTGTAAATATGACCAAAACAAGTGAACAGTCATAGTATTAAATTACTATTGAGAGGTGACACTCAGGAGCTGATGCTTGACCCTGTAAGCACATCAAGTATAAACACTTCACTCTTCTCTGTATCTTGGTAGTAACATTAAGAAAACAGTGTGTAACAGAGCAATTTTATGAAATTCAATATTATATATAGTTATAGTTATAAATTATTTTGAGTGATACACATTCAATACATCTACAGTACAGGGTATAAGCAAATAACTCAACCCACATATACATATATACTGTAGAAGGAAAGGGAAAGTGAAGACATTTTGGCCATCCTAGACACTGATCAAGTCGAAACTCGACTTAATAAGGGTCCAGGACTCGCTGAACTGCTGTCACTTCCTTTGTATTTCATATGTATCTGGATCATTTGTTTCCAGCTGCATTAACATAGCTTATTCTCAGCATCTATAGGGAATCTGTACTTACCCTCAATATATCTATACCTCTTCTGTACGTACCCACAAATACAGCATGAACAATATTCAGGGAAGCTATAAATAAGGTGGTAAATTGAGTAATTTGGGATTTAGCAGTGGCTGATGGTCTGGGTGCTAGTGCCGCCATAAGTGCAGCGTGCCGTAGGTGGAGGACCCGGGAGAGCGCCTCAGCAGAGCTACAGCTTTCAACAAGCATGACTGACACCACTGCATCTAATACAGCCTGTAAAGTAAGTTATATTTGAAGAATAATGTGTACTATCATTTCAATTTATTGCAACTTTAATTACTGACCAGACATCTCACTAAAGGATATATGTGTGGTCAAATAAAAGTATTTTACCATTCGCATAAATCCCCATATAAATGATCTTTCTGGGGAAAACCTCCTCATGACACTCTGAAGCTACTATGCTGATATAGTAACTTCAGGGAGCCTCCAGGGCTCACCCAGAAATTGACGCTTCATTACATTCAATGCTGGTTTTTTATTAGGCTTAATGTACTAAAGTATATACTGTAAATATATAGATATATACATAAATAAATAAATTCACTTCAGACTTCAATAAAATGTGACGAACGAGTTAATAAAGTATACATCATTATGGTTGTCATATACTATACAGTGAAACCTCGACTCAGCGAATATCCAGTTGGAACAAACTCTTTCCATGTCGGATTTACTCACTCGATTTGACAAACAAGAGTTCACTGAAGTGGGGCATGTGTGGATTTGCTTAGGATGTCGGGACCGAGTTACAGACGGAGGCAACACTTCAAGAAATTATAAGGGGCCTTGGAAAAGCCACTGAGCATATTTAAAACCAAATTCTATGGTTCATATTAATTTTGAGATTCCCCAGTTTTTGTTCACAAATATGGATCTCTCTTTTTTCCTTTGAAAATGTGGTTTCAAGACTTGGGCATGGGAAATATGCTAGATGTAGTTATATCTCTTTACAGACAGGTTCTCTTGGTAGTTCTCCTTCATATAACAGATTGAAATTAAAATTTTGCTCAGTGAAACAGCCAGTGAAACAACATTAGAATGTGGGGAAATATTAAGGTATGAATCGTAACTCTCTTAACGTAGCTCCGATCATGTTTTAGATGATTTTTTAGATGGACTCCACATTACAAGAAAAAGTTGGAGCCTTGGCAAAGCTATTGAGAATATTCTCGTATGGGTCAATAGGCCTTTTGCAGTTACCTTTGTTCTTATGTATGTTCTTATGTTCTTATTCAAAACCAAAGTCTATGGTTTCTTTTCATTATGAGTTAGGAAGGTTTTTGCTCACTCAGGTATGGCCCTGCTACCTTTTGAAAATGTTTTGAGGCTGGGATGTGATAAATATGCTAGAAATGGTAAACAAAATTTGCAGATATGTTCATTTGGCAGTTGTATATTATAGGTTGAAATATAATTTGCTAAGTGAAATCAGCCAATAGTGTTGGAAATGCATCCTGGAGGCATCTCCAGTTGCAACGAATCCCTCACTGTATTGAATTGAGTTTGTTTCCATAAAGTTTGTTGAATCGAGGTTGTACTGTAACTGTCCTTTGTCAGAAATTTTACAACTTACTTGAACATTATCAGCCTCAGAGCTAATAAGATTTGAACAGCCACGAACAATTGTGCTCCGGAATTGTGTATGCTAGCCCACTGACGTTCAATAACTGGAAACCAGGTAAAGACCTAAAAAAATGGGGCATGTTAAAACATTAAGAAATGTGACTGCCTACAATTAACGAGTAGAACAACATTTTCTCCAGTTCAAAACCACAATTACGCCCTTAATTTCCTTTATCTATCTTAAAAAAATTAATAATGGAAACAAATGGAAGATTTTTATCATATGAATATGCTTCTGACTGTATTACAATAAGTCTTCTTCGTGTAAAATCATAGGTCATGAAGCTACTTCCAGTTAGCTGAAGTATAACAAGAAAAGATAGCAATAAACTTGGTATTCTATTGGTTTATGCAGTTACTCAAACTCCTCTTCTCTCATATATAATATGAATCAACCAAAAGCATGTTACAGATAGTAAGAACGGTATCATTTAATCAAGATTGTATATATTTTTCTTGTAAAGAGGCACATAACTACAGTATTGTGGATCTATATCTATAAAATAAGATGTCTTTGTTTTTTTTTGAACAGGTTTGAGGCAAAAACTTTGCAAGAGGTCTGGTGAGTGTGGGGTTCCCCAACTAGTATACTATATATCAAAGGTCTCTTACTGATCATCAAATACCCTATTAGTACTCATAGCAGACATATCTAGCACTGAAACTACTCATCAAGTACCACAATAGCACTTGGAAAAGGCTGATATACATGTAAGTACTGCACTGTAATTTAAGAACCCACATTGGTACTTCAAAATCTTATCTGCACTGGAAACATGAATCTTGAACTTAAGTCATATATACACTCATAACCTCATTGTTTCTCAAATACCTTATCAGCAGTGGGAGACAATTGCATGCTGTGTGAGTGTTGTGAGCCAGAAGCAGCAGCTGAGTTGCAGGCAATATTGCGAGTGTTCTGTGAGATCCCACAATACCTCTGGAACTCTCACCAGCAACTTCACCTGTACTGCTACAGAATAATGTGAGCCAGATGTTGAATACCTGAAAGATTCGTTACCGATGACTAAATTTGTATGTCAGTATAATAAATTCTAACAATCCTCTAGTGCTATATATTATTCCTATTAGATGAAGGATTTAAGTGATTATTAATGAATCTTTGCAAGATTCATTAATAATCATGCTGGATAACCAAGCTGAACTGAAAATTCTGCATTGTGTCCATGTCACCAGAATGACCTGGCAAGGATACTTGAAAGATCCGCTTGTAATCCCTTTGATCCCTTTTTGTAACTCATCTTCTATGTACAGTATGTACTTTACCTGAATAAATATCGATTTTATTTTATTTGCTGTGTGTGGAGAAGAATACTGGTCTGCCCTGACTGTTTAGCTTCTTTCCAATGTGGCTAGTAAGAATGCTGGATATCTCAGATTAAATAAAATTAAAATTGAATTAAAATGTAAAAATGTAATTATGAAATTTAACACAGGTCCCCATTTACTGGGGTAAGAACACATACCTGTCCAAGCCATTATTTTGTTGGCTCTGTGTCTTAAATCCAATAAGACCCCGTTGCTGAAGACTCTCGCAGAGACCTTCCATAGTCTTGATATTATCACAGATAGCTTCAGCACTATCACGCATTTCAGCAATGGTGTCTGCTGCTTCTATTAAATCCCTGTATCTCTCTCTAAAATAAGAAAATATGTTTATCATAATTTTAAGAGCAATTACTAAATTGTACTTACAAAACAGCTTCAAGCATTTCAAATATGAATTAAGCTATTGCTAAAAACATTTATAGCACTTTAAAAAATAGGTCATAGATCAATAATGGGACAGAGATGCACACTCACTTACCCCACCATAACTCGCAAATCTTCCTTTTTGCACTCAATATTACCCCGTGTATTTCTTAAAATATCTTGCACCTGCACCACAGAATGTCGCTCAAACAATAAGGTTACCTCGTCCTCGGTAGCCATGATGGATATATATAGTCTGAAACAAATAATACATATTACATAAACAAATAATAATATAAACTAATTTAAAAGACAGCCTAAAGATAAACCAAAATTATATTAAGTTTACATTTCAGAGACCTTTAACAATAAATCAGCATTAAATGCAATTAAACACCTATTCTGTGGAGGGGCCCCAGAAACTCAAGCATGGCTCTGGTACCACCAAGAGTTACCCCCAACACACCAGGTCTCCAAGACCCATTCGTCTCCTACCAGAGCCAGAGTCAGAATCTGACTTACTCTACGAGCAAGGAGATCATGGAGTCAGACAAACAACACAAACAGGGGAAACCCAGACAAATTATTGGTGCAACAAGCAATTGCTTGAAGGAAAATAGGCACAACGTAGGTGTGCCCCACTCATTCCGTGCCACCCATGCTAACCCCCACAACCTCATGGATGAAGTAAACAAGAAACTATATTTAGGAAAAGGCAAATACTGCTACATAATTACTACATAATCATATACAGTCTTCATTATCATAAATACATATAGTACAAAGCCAACAATTAATAAGCCTGGCACTTGTTCATGTCACATCCATGCTAAACCAATTGAAGAAACATTTCAGGATATTTGGATTTTTTTTTCTACTAGGCCTAATTATTAACAGGCAAAGATTAAGTACCCTCTTGTAAGAAAGTGATGATACCTCAGGAGAAGCAGTCTCTTTCAGAGAGGTATATTGTTCTTTCTTGAATAAATACACAAATTTTTCGTGCGTATGACATCTACAGTTTCGCTTTACGATGCATAACAAATACTAATGATTTACATTCCGAACAACTGATGCAATTCGGGCATCAGTGGCAACAACACTGATTATGTTGACATCATTGGCAACAAAAACAGTATGACATCAGTGGCAACACCACATCAATTGGCAACAACAATTCGGGCACTGATGTGCCGAATTCATTCAAACCTTAGAAATCTAATACTCGATAACAGACTTAACAAAACCATCTAATTATCGCAGGGGACTTTAATATTGACCTCTGCGAGCCTGAGCACCCTACTACTGTTAGCTTCCTCAACTGTATGAATTCCTGCTTCCTCATACCCTTAATCACTAGACCTACCAGATCACTGATAGTACTGCCACGACTCTAGATCACATCTGGACCAACATAACCTCTCCGCTTACTTCAGGTATAATCACCGACAGCACTACAGACCATTACCCACATTTCTCTTAACTAACATTAACAAACCACCTCTAGAGTCAAGGGAGATAAGTTTAGGCTGCACAATGAATCTGCTATAGGCAATTTTATAACTGCTGCTGATAATGTCAACTGGGAGTCCGAGTTAGGTAACATAGGGACATCAACCTAGCAGTACAATCTTTTCTTCAAAAACTCTAAGCCTTTATAACACCCACTGTCCTATGCTTACAAAACAAGTCACTACCAAAAGGCTTAACAATCCTGGCTTACAAAGGGAATACTTAAATCCATTAATAAAAACATGACCTTGAGAAGAAGTATAGCTAGGACCGTCTCTAAAGAATTCTCAAAGAATTACTCTTTACTGCTATCTAAGATAATTAGACGAGCCAAAACTAAATACTACGAAGATAAATTTACCCAAATAAAGAGCAACATTAAAAAAACTTGGAGCACAATTTCACAAATCTTGGGATCAAAGAAGATTTTAAACAACAAACCAACACTCCTGTCAATAACGATGGTCAGCTTTCAGCCTCTGATTCTGCTATTGAGTTCAATAGGTTCTTCTCTTCCATTGGGTCATCCCTTGCAAATGATATTCCATCTTCCAGTACTGAGTTAAGGACTATCTTACAGGTAACTATCCACAGTCTCTGTACCTAAAGCCTACTAATTCCACTGATGTCAATGAGATAATCCTTTCCCTTAAAACCAAGTCTAGTGCCCTTGAGAGATACCACATTAATTTACAAAAAAGCCTCCAGATCCTTAGCCCCTGCAATTGCATTGCTCTTCAACAAGTCACTTGAACTCCAAACTTTCCAGATATTCTAAAAACGAGAGTAACCCCTGTCCACAAATGTGGTGATCTCACAGATGTTAACAACTACAGACCTATTTCAATCCTGCCTAACTTATCAAAAATTTTTGAAAAACTAATCTACAAGCAGCTTTACTCTTATCTAGCCAAGCACAATATACTTAGCTCTTGCCAATATGGCTTCAGACCTAAAAAAAGCACTAACGATGCACTTATTAGTATGATTAACTTAATTCATGCAGCTCTTGATAAAAATGAGTTCCCTGTTGGGTTATTTGTGGACCTGCGTAAGGCTTTTGACACTGTCAACCACCAAAACCTTCTTCTTAAATTACATCATTATGGAGTCAGAGGACTCTCCCTGCAATACCTCAAATCTTACCTTACTGACAGACTCCAGTATGTTTCTGTGAACAATTCAATTTCTCCCACCCTACCCATCAACATTGGTGTTCCTCAGGGCATATACTTGGCCCTCTCCTCTTTCTCATCTACATTAATGACCTTCCAAATGCCTCCCAACACCTAGACCAATTCTATTTGCTGACGACACAACCTTCATTTACTCCAGTCCTGACCCCCTTGCTCTAAATGCCACAGTAAATACTGAGCTAATAAAGTCCATCTTTGGCTAACTGCCAACAAACTCACCCTTAACATTGACAAAACTTTCTATATTCTGTTTGGCAATAAATCCTCTAATCAAATAAATCTCAAGATTAACAATACCCAAATTTGTAACAAATTAGATGGCAAATTCCTTGGCGTTCTCATTGATCACAAGCTTAATTTCCAGGGACACATTCTAAATATATCAAAAAAGTTTCAAAAACTGTTGGCATTCTTTCTAAGATCAGATATTATGTACCCCGCCCTGCCCTGGTGACTCTCTATTACTCCCTCATCTATCCATATCTCAACTATGGTATTTGTGCTTGGGGTTCTACTACCCAAAATCATTTACGTCCTCTAATTACTCAACACAAAGCTGCTATTAGGACAATATCCAACTCTGGCCCCAGACATCACTCGGTACCCCTACTCAAATCTCTGAATATGTTAGATATTAAGTCACTGCACATTCTCTCATGTGTATTATACATATAAAACGCTGAACTGTAATGCCAATCCTGACCTCAAAAGCTTCATTGAAAGTTGTAACAGAACCCATGAGCACCACACCAGAAAATACAGTTTTGATATTCCAAGAGTACGACTTAATCAAACTAGAAATGCTCTACAAATCAAGGGACCCAGAATGTGGAATGACCTTCCCAACCATGTTAAAGACTGTACCTCTCTCAACCAGTTTAAGATTAAAACTAAACACTACCTGAAACTCCCTGTAACCTACCTTACCCCTCTATTGTCAACCCATGTCTTATTTTTTTTTTTTTTTTAACGCTGTTTGTCTACATATTGTATTTGTGCTGCTTTTCAGTCATGTTCCCCCCTTTTTTTTTTGTACCTTTATTTGTATCTGTTCTCAAAACATTTATTCTTTTTGCTCAATTAGTATTAAGTTTTAGATATTATTTTTCTTGCCCGAAACGCATTGCGTAATAGTGGCTTTAGGCATTGTATGTACTAGCTCTATCTATAATTCGATCACTTATGTAAATCTCTTTATGTATGTACCTTTCCTGAATAACATATTTATTTTATTATTTATTTNTAATAAACATACTTGAACTTGAAAGAACATTATGTATTAGAGTGTCAACTTATTGATAATGGTACGAAGACAGAATACTTAGGAGCTACAAGAATTTGCCCCAATGATTGTAACACTTAAATGCTGTGCTTACTATATAATCTGCAATGTTAATGTTGTATTGTGATTTGTGTTATCTGTACTCACTGAATTTGTGCGCCCCTTGAAGGACTTGAAATAGAGGGGGGGGGGTAGAAATAGCCTAAGCTACTCTATCCCTTGAGATGTATCTTTTTCTTGTCTTAATAAACATACTTGAACTTGAACTCGTCACAGAATAAGAAACATCTAATTCTTTAGAAAATCTTATAAATTTTAAAACTAAATGTTTTACTAATTTACTCTTCCATTTACAACACATTTTTCCCTCTTCTGCCTTTCTGCATTAATCTCAGCTCCACAAGTCTTCTTTTTCTATTCCTCTCCCTTTCCCCCACTCTTCATCTTTACTCTCGTCCCTCTTTTCATTCCTACCTCTCCGTTTGTCATTCTCTTCTTCCTTCTCCTTACCTCACTCCCTTTCTCCATATATCCCTCTCCTTCCCTCCCTTTCTCTCCCTCCTTTCCTCCATCGCTTCTTTCTCACTCCTAACTGTAAACCAGTAAGAAAGTAATACTGCAAGAGGGGAATGAATATCATATGTACTCCCTTGATCTCCAAATGACTACCTGGCAGAGCAAACTCAATTATGAATGGAAAAAATCCGATTTGAAAGAATATCTTACTAGTAAATTGCAGGTCAGATATTAAATGCGTTTCATCATTGACATCTAAGCTGTGATTCGTGCAAAGCTTCATGCATAGAGAAGCGCCGCCTATCTGGAGAATGTTGTTTTCAAGTTAGAAGCAACCTGGTGGTGGCGTTCGTCTTGCGTACGCCAACTCCGGAGAGTGATGGCGCCTGTGTGGAGGAAGAAAACGGGCTCCGTAGGCCCCATACTTAGCCAAAATACGCACACAGCTGAGGGCGGGATTAAGGGATTGCTCCCTGAGGGGCTGGACGCCGGTGGCTAAGTATTGGCGGGTGACAGAGTGCCAAAGTAGCTCCGACGGTAATCTTTTAAAAACATCACTTGAAACAATTGCCACTCTCGGCGCTCTGTAACAAGTCCAGAGGCCGATCTTTTTATTTTTTAATGCCGCTGGTTGGTTTCGGTATTGGAAAAAAAAGTGTCTGGATTTAAAAATTCTTGTGTCATATTTTTGACATTATGCATAGTCAACGCAGTCGGATCAGAACCAATAGGCGCTGGGATTGATTCCCGCACACGACACGCACGTTTGGGCACGTTTCCTTACTCCTGATGCCTCTGTTGACCTAGTAGTATATATAGGTACCTGAGAATTCTACAATTCTGAATATAAAACAACAACAACGTCATTCTTGTTCACATTTACAGCCCCGATCCTATGCCAAGTAAGTTCACTACGGGCTCACCATAGCCCGTGCTACTTGAAACTTTTTGTTATGAGTAGCTGTAAATCTAAAGCAACAAACAGACAATTCTTGTGGGTCGTATCCTAGGAAAGGTCAGTCGTTGGCCTAGGAGGGACTTCGATTATCCGTGACATCTGGAAACCGTGAAAATAACTTTAGAAAAAAAAAAGAGGCCTATAACTGATATAAGGACTAAATCATTCATGTACATATATACATATTTAATGGACTGTACATGGATATAGTTCTTTGCTCGTATAAGCTCCTCCCGAGCTAACTCTACCTAGCATTATATCCCTTCCTTTCTCTCTTCTCGGTCACGACCAGGTCACACCTTCCTCTCTTCTCGGTCACGACCAGGTCACACCTTCCTCTCTTCTCGGTCACGACCAGGTCACACCTTCCTCTCTTCTCGGTCACGACCAGGTCACACCTTCCTCTCTTTTCGGTCACGACCAGGTCACACCTTCCTCTCTTTCAGTCACGACCAGGTCACACCTTCCTCTCTTCTCGGTCACGACCAGGTCACACCTTCCTCTCTTCTCGGTCACGACCAGGTCACACCTTCCTCTCTTCTCGGTCACGACCAGGTCACACCTTCCTCTCTTTTCGGTCACGACCAGGTCACACCTTCCTCTCTTCTCGGTCACGACCAGGTCACACCTTCCTCTCTTCTCGGTCACGACCAGGTCACACCTTCCTCCCTTCTCGGTCACGACCAGGTCACACCTTCCTCTCTTTTCGGTCACGACCAGGTCACACCTTCCTCTCTTCTCGGTCACGACCAGGTCACACCTTCCTCTCTTCTCGGTCACGACCAGGTCACTCGTTCCTTCCTCTCCTCTCGACCAAGTATAGTTAACGAGTTCCGAAGCGCTACAAGGTCGTCCATATTACGATTGAGAACGACCTCGTAAAATGTTAAGTAAATACAGACCATAAGCCGCCATGAATGATGTACGAAGTGCTGATCTCGCAAGTGGTCACGTAAGTGCTTCGTGAATCCTGACTTGAGGCCCGATCCCTCGACTGGCAACTCCGTAAATTTTTTTTTTAATAGAATCAACTTTTTTAATCAACAGATTAAAAACTTTAAGTTTAATTTAAATACAACTAACAACGTGGGTGCATATTAAGGCAAAAACTTTATTAAATCTGGTCGGGTTTTTTAAACTTAAAAAACAAAACAAAAAATAAACGGCCCGGCCGAGCTACCCCGCCAACCCTGGTATAAATGCTATATAAATGTTAGTATGAATTTCACATCCGCGTTAAATACACACAATACACAGCAACATCATACAAATATATGATTGTTTAACATTTTTTTCCCCGGGAAGGAAGTGTTATTTTCTAATTCCTTATGTCTCCTAAGTATAAAAAAATACTATTATTCCCTTCAACTTTCCTTTCACCTTTGCTTAAGACAGCTTAGGAAAGATGTCTTGAAGATATGAAACAATATTCCATTCACCTGGGCACTATGAGACTCGAACTATGGACCCCGCGCGTGTGTGAGGCCAAAGCTTATTTCCACAAAAGTGAAGATGAACATTTTTTATGAAACAATGTGTCAAATTGTTTCACCAAAGCAAAGTTTGAAGGTAATAATATGAGTTTGTTTATACTTTAGAGGCGTAAGCAATCAGAAAATAACATTATCCAAGAACAAAAACTATGCCACACACACATTATGTAATCAAGCCAGACATTTATGCATGAACAACAAAACATTCTATTGTAAGCAAAGGGACTATAGTTAGGGCAATATGTAAAACCATTTTCTGCAGAGTCGTCTTGGTGGTGGTGGTAGTATTAGGAATATAGTAACAGTATATAGCAGTAGTAGTAGTAAATATTTTAAGGTGAGTAGTAGCAGTGTGACTTCCATAGAAGTGGGCTTATGTACCTAGAATAAACGTATGAAAATAATCTGTCTCGATGACCAGACCATCAAGAAAGTCACTCGCTCACTCCCACCCCAATATACCGACGTTCTTCCATGGCTGGAGCCAGGTCAGTGTTCAATACCAGGAGTGAGAAAGTATACCTGGGCGACGTCACCGCCTCGCACGGCAAGTGACCTATGTATTCCCGCTTAAACCCATTACTGACGTGGCCTCTAAAGAACCCCACGCTAATTATGACCCAAAACGAATTAAGATAAAGCCAAACATGAACACGCTTCATGAAATATCCAAAAGCAAGAACGCGGGCAGGTTTTGAGCAACAATGAGGAAGCCTCATAATGCGGCGCGCCACTGAAACCGTCGATGGCGGTGTTTGCCTTGGGGTGATAATTTCTCAAGGGCTCGTATTATGTTCGTTGATCTTTTTTGGTACCTGTTACGCCACTGCGGCTCCTGTTTACTCTTCTGGATTTACAAGTGGCCATTACTCCCTAAGTGTCCCCTCGCAGGCGATGTGCATATTACTTGCCGCATTTCATTGGCGGTGTGCAAGATTTCGAGCGTGACTCACTCTTTTTAGGGTACAAGAGAGGTAAAACAAACGTTAGGGTTACTTCACGGGTATTTTACCAATGTTCCGCAAGACTGCCTATTGTTACGCTCTCGGGGAGAAACTGACGAGGAAACACAGGTGTAAACTATGCAATAACCCCGAGTTTGATAACGCGTCGAGTTATTTATGTCCTGTTGATATGTAATGATGATAAAAGAACACAAAAAGGGTATTCAAAAGCAACACTAACATTATTCTTCATTAATGCCTGCAACACAGCAAAAACACCTATTGCATGAATAGTATATTATTCATACTAGGCTACAAATCTTACGTAGCCTCTTATAACTTCACGCACGTACCCCAAGACACGAATACCTTCACAACTCCTCGGTTACCTGGACCTCAAGAATTAACTTTGGCTGATAAAAAGTGTACAATATTTCACAAAGATATTAAGTCGAGGGCTCCCGAGTTCGACTCCGGACGACAGGACAGATATAGTTGGACACGTTTCTTTTCACCTCGTGTCTCTGTTCACCTAGCAGTAAATAGGTACCCGGGAGTTTGACAACTGCTGTGGGGTTGCATCCTTGGGAGGGTCAGTAGCTGGGAAGGTCAGTAGCCTGGGGGTGGCAGTAACTGTGGGGTCAGTAGCAGAGGGGATAAGTAGCAGGGGGGGTCAGCAGCTGCGGGGTCAGTAGCAGAGGGGGTAAGTAGCAGGGGGGTAAGTAGCAGGGGGTAAGTAGCAGGGGGGTAAGTAGCAGGGGGGTCAGTAGCAGAGGGGGTAAGTAGCAGGGGGGTCAGTAGCAGAGGGGGGTAAGTAGCAGGGGGGGTCAGTAGCTGCGGGGTCAGTAGCAGAGGGGATAAGTAGCAGGGGGTCAGCAGCTGCGGGGTCAGTAGCAAGGGGGGTCAGTAGCAAGGGGGGAGTCAGCAGCTGGGAGTCAGGAGCTGGGGGGGGGGGTTATCCCTCATCCAATATTGGCTTTACCGTGACTGGTCGAGTGTGGTGCACATCTACCACTACTCAGGGTCACACACTGGTCCCCAAAACCAGTCATTTTTGACCTGAACGAAGAAATAAATTGCATTCCATTATTATGTACCTGTGACCCCAGTAGTTAGTTCAGTAGGCTCAAACCCGATTGTTTTAGAATTTGAACTGGTACGATCTCAGCCGTTCACTTAGCAGTAAATAGGTATCTCGGAGGTAGGAGAGTGTTACATCTTGGGGAAGTTCAGTCTTTTGCCTTAGCGAGACTTCTTAAAACCTAATAGGCTTCTTGTCTCAGAAGTGTCGTTACTAGAATAAACCCAGTAACGACAATCATACAATCCAAAAAATACACCAATTAAATTGATATTGTACCAATATTATAGGAATGAATTTACAAAAAAAATTGAGACATCTTCGATTTGTCTTTTTAAACGCAACTTCATAGTTGCTTATGATACAAATTCAGTTAAAATAATATTTTCAAAATTGTTATGAATTCCAAATGAGCAGTAACATTGCAAATAAAAAATGTGTACTCACCTAGTTGTGCTTGTGGGGGTTGAGCTTAGGCTCTTTGGTCCCGCCTCTCAACATCAATCAACAGGTATATAGGTTCCTGAGGCTATTAGGCTCTTTCAAAATGATAGTGTATATGTAGACCTACCCTTGCGCTTTATAGAACTTTAACATCTTATAAATTATTCAAACATTAAAACCATTAGTCACTAAGTTCTAGTTAAATCTAGAAATTAGATATTGCCCTTAAACGACACGAAACAAAAAGCTTCATAAACTGACAAAGTGGCTTTCAAGATATCATAGTTAGCCATATGCATTTTAATATTAAATCATAGAAAATAAGAGTTTCACGGGGACACCTATATAAATTTTCACTATTACTGTTTTTTTATAACAGTATTTATTTTGGAAAAAGTACATGCATACAAAATGGTATACAATAAGAATGTTGGATTTCTAGGTACAGCAAGTACATGCTAAGCCTAAAGCCACTAATACACACTATTCTTTTCTTTTTAGTTGGGACCGGGAAGTTTGGTTGGTGGAACCAAATATGGTTTGGACTGACGAGCTGGTAATTGCTAATAAATGATCAACACACGGGATGACATATAACATCTAGGAAATAATAATTAAACAATTGGACATGGCTACGTCCTTGACTCCCGGGTTCGGTCTCAGGGCGGGATTGGAGTGGTTGGGCACATAATCTTTCACCTAGTAGTAAATAAGCAACCCGTCATAAGGTTTCCCAACGTCGTGAAACTGTCGTACTAAAGTGCCCTCTCCTAACCTACAAAAGGACCTCCTGCAGAAAACGGGACAGTATATCATTGTCGCGAGCCGCTACCATTTTTTTAGTACGACGAATTTTGGCCTTAGGTAAAGTATGTGTCAAAATGCGACGCTCTATTATGAGAACGGGTTGCCAAGAATTAGGCAACTGTTGTGAAGTTGCGTCCTGGGGAGGGTCAGTACTTCGACCTTGTGGGGAGACGTCGATACAAACCTTTACTGGTCACTCGAACTTTGCCAGACACAGTAACTTGATCGTAAGAAAATACAACTTGGGAATGAGTGATGTGTTTAACAGTGAAGCAGGACTACAACATGGAAGCTGTATATTGTGTAACATTAAGAAATTGCTGTCACATATATATTGTTTGTTAACTAACTCTCAGCTTGCTAACAGGAGTCCGCAGTCGTCTGTTCCTGTACTTACCCGAGTTATAAAAAACAAAAACTGGGAATCTGAACTAAATAATACACATAGCATAAATTCCTTAACTGACATCTTCCTCGTCAAAACTTCAAGCCTCTACAACACACACCGTCCTCTTTTTTCACCAAGCAAGTAACTTCCAAAAGATTAAACCCTTGGCTCTCAAATGGCATACGTAAAGTAATTAACAAGAAACACGAATATGAAAAGACATATAAATTGGCCTAGCTACAATAGAATTAGCTAAAAGATACTCATCTACGCTTACAGTATAATAAGAGCTAAACTATCATCAATTGTGTTAATCTTGCTAGAAATATCCCAGAGACCCAGCCACATGTCACTACCTATCTATCTATAGTTAGGTAGTGACATGTTATCGACAGCTATCCTAACTCTACTCCTTTTACCAATCAGCCTGACAGGCATCATATCCACAATTCACTCACTTAAAACCAAAGCTGGGAACATTTGTGAAATACCAACTATGATACACAAAATGTCGTTCATTTCCTTGCACCAGCCATTGCTCTACTATTCAACAAATCATGAATGTTAAACTTTTCCCTGATATCTTTAAAAAAAAGCAAGAGTAACGCCAGTTCATAAAAGGTGGTGATACAGCTGACAAACAATTACAGACCAATATCAAACCTACTGATATTATAAAAAATATCTGAACAAAAATATTTACAAATCCCTTTGCTCCTAAATTGCCAAATTAAACATAATAAGTCCTAGCCAATTTGGCTTCTGATCCCAAAAAAGAGTACCAATGATTCATTATTCAACCCATCCTCCTGTTTAGATAGTAATTTTTGTAACTATGTGCACCATAGTACAAACATTGACGTACTAACGAATTAGTAGAATTTTGTATTATTCACTTTATAGTCCGAAAAAATAAAGCTAAAAAACTTAAATATTTATAGGCCTAGTATAGCACATATATGTACTATATTAGGCCTCATATAGCGTGCATTAGTCCTAGCAAGGCTAAGTTAAATGAACAAATTGTGTAGTGTAAGGCTAGGTTAGTTTGCCTTAGCAACAAATTTAAAATCTTTTCCGGTCTGTCTAAATTCAATATGTCAGATTTCTACCTTCTAATTGCATTGAACGTCGTTGAACTATATGTAAATTATCCTCATCGTCACTATAAATACTACCAAAACAGGAGGATGAGCTGTGTTGCTAGTTTACTTGATATAATCTACACAGCTCTTGACAAAAATGAGTTCCAAATTGGCCTCTTCATTAACCTGAGAAAAGCTCTTAATACTGTTAATTATAGCCAAAAAGTACCTAAAAATTTTTGGTATACTCTCAAACATCAGGTATTGTTTCCACTCTGCTCTTCTTACACTATCCTAGTCACTAATCTACACCCATCTTACGTACAGTCACTGTGCACAGGGTTCACGACTGCAAACTACCTCAAGCCTTTGCAGTCAAGTTCAAGTTCAAGTTCAAGTATGTTTATTGAGATAAGCAAGAAATACATCTCAAAGGGATAGAGTAGCTTAGGCTATTTCTACCCCCCTCTACTTCAAGTCCCTCAAGGGGCGCACAAATTCAGTCTCCGTGGTGTAGTGGTAAGACACTCGCCTGGCGTTCCGCGAGCGCTATGTCATGGGTTCGTATCCTGGCCGGGGAGGATTTACTGGGCGCAATTCCTTAACTGTAGCCTCTGTTTAACGCAACAGTAAAATGTGTACTTGGATGAAAAAACGATTCTTCGCGGCAGGGGATCGTATTCCAGGGACCTGCCCGAAACGCTACGCGTACTAGTGGCTGTACAAGAATGTAACAACTCTTGTATATATCTAAAAATAAAAAAAAAACTAAAAAAAAAAAAAAGCCCATCATCACCCAACAAAATTTGCTATCAGAACTGTAACAAATTCTGTCTTCAGACAACACACAGCCCCTCTGTTTAAATCCCTAAACATGCTAAACATACACTCCACACATTCTCTTGTGCTATCTGCATTTACAAAATCATACTGTATTCCTAGATTCTAATTCATATAAATAAACTGATAACTTATACATCATGTAATTATAATAATTACGTCTTGTGGTATTATTATGGCATTTCTTTTGCAAATTTATGTATTATATTTTTACAAACAGCAAGTTAGAAATGTACAATCACTTATGTAAAATGTTTCCTTTATTTAAGTGTTTTAAAGCCTGGGTCGAAGGCAAACAATGACGTCGTCTGCAACGTTAATAAGCAATTTACTTTCTTTAGACAATTGGGTGATAAATTTCCATTAAGTAAAATGCGTACTATGACAGGAAAAATATGATTAAAGTTAATTACTAGCGAACAGGCAAATACTGGCGGCTTACTAGCGCCATGGACCACTGTGTAGGTATTAATATTTACTAACAATTCATCAATTTAGTTTAAAAAAAAATATATATTTTTCTATAAAATTTTAGAAATGCAATTCTTTACCAAGTAATCCAATAACTTCAACATAGGCTTCTAGACTGTAAACCTGCAGCTGTTGTTAATAATGTCATAATAAATGAATACAGTACATGTAAGGTGTTCACTGAAATTGCGAAAACCACTGCCAACACTCTTCACTGCCGAGAATGACACCACTGGTTAATGCATTAAAATAAGGCTTATATTTCCATCCTATTCTCAGCCAGTGAACTATTATGCCACCAGTATAGTAGCTCTCTCTTAAAACTATAAATTGTGACACTAGCTCTCCACATATGTCAGTTGCTTAATTTAGAACCTGTACTTGAGGTCGATCTCGAACCCATTGTTGATGTGACGACTTATATTGAATTTTGTAACTAGCTCATCAAGATTGTAACTTGCTTAGCTAAATGAATTGTGGGGTTCAGTCCCTGAGCCCATTATGTGCCTCTGTAACCCTTTCCACTACCGCCCACAAGATGGGTATGGGGTGCATAATAAATGAACTAAACTAACTCTTAAAACTATCAACACACTTATCTACTAAAATGAGACTAGTATGCAGCACGCGTGTTGCAACGTCAACGCCAGCATTGGGCTATATAAACTCAAATATATCAACAAATTAGCAAGCAGTATCCTCCCCCGCGATAACAGCTTGACGATTAAATGCAACCTCAGAATACTGAAAAGAATTAATGGACAAAAAATTGTACCACTTACGGGCTATTCATGCCCGTGCCACCTCTTGTGTGGCTTAATCTTTATCAATCAATCAATCAACAAATTAGGCAACTGTTCAGTTACCTGTGTCAAGGGGGCACCATCAATCAATCAACAAATTAAGCAACTGCTCAGTTACCTGTGTCAAGGGGGCACCATCAATCAATCAACAAATTAAGCAACTGCTCAGTTACCTGTGTCAAGGGGGCACCATCAATCAATCAATCAACAAATTAAGCAACTGCTCAGTTACCTGTGTCAAGGGGGCACCATCAATCAATCAATCAACAAATTAAGCAACTGCTCAGTTACCTGTGTCAAGGAGGCACCATCAATCAATCAATCAACAAATTAAGCAACTGCTCAGTTACCTGTGTCAAGGAGGCACCATCAATCAATCAATCAACAAATTAAGCAACTGCTCAGTTACCTGTGTCAAGGGGGCACCATCAATCAATCAATCAACAATTAAGCAACTGCTCAGTTACCTGTGTCAAGGGGGCACCATCAATCAATCACAAATTAAGCAACTGCTCAGTTAGTTACCTGTGTCAAAGGAGGCACTCCTCATGGCGGCCGCCGCGTCGACCCCGCCCGCCGGGCGCGCCGTTCCACCCTCCTCTTCCTCCTTCCTCTCTTCCTCTTCAGCCTCGCAAACTAAACAGTCCGCTTCCTGAACCATTAGTAAATGGTTTCTGCTTATTCAAGACCGCAACACATTAAAAAAGATACTTTGATTTTGTCTAGACGCGAGGACGCGTCCGACATTTCGCGCTCGTACCTAAAAAATGGCGCCTTTTTGCCGTCTGCCTGACCTAAGTTAACACTGCCGAATTATTTCAAAATTCCAACGCTTGATCATGGGTTTAAATTTGATCATTTAATTCGATTTTTAAGCTTTAAATAAAATGTTAAACGTTTTTCCAAGTTAAAACTTGATCTGGAAAAATGTTATTGTGATTTCCTTGTATTTGAGGCTATAATGTTAAGAGACGACTTTGCCCATAAAGTTAACGTATTCAAGGGTTAATAAATAAAATATTACAAAACAAGAACAGTG
>WNGS01066681.1:5708965-5720554 GCA_020271785.1 Procambarus virginalis | reverse complement strand
GTGTCCAATGTACTCTAAGATACGTTCATGTGTGAATGTGTAAGACCACTTTCTTAATGGGCTACTCTAGTAATTAATCAGGAAAGTACTCGAGTACTTTATTGATGTACTAGTAAACCTCTTTCTTTCGTTTTCTTAAACTTTCCTTTTATGCTTTTAGAGTACATTCCTGGCGTGTTTGAGTACTACGCTGGTGTCACACGAGTACTTTCCTAACGTGTAGTGAAGTACTTTCTTGGTATGATGCTTAAGTATAAGTGAGCAGTGTGTGTGATGGGTACAATCAATACCCAGGACAGAGCCAGTGATTCGTCGAAGCTGACCCAGACCCGGCTACTGGTACGAGTGGGATTATTCTCGTTCTGTTGTTGAACCTGTTTGTGCTGGTGTTGGCGTCTGTTGTTGAAGCTGTTTGTGCTGGTGTTGGCGTCTGTTGTTGAAGCTGTTTGTGCTGGTGTTGGCGTCTGTTGTTGAAGCTGTTTGTGCTGGTGTTGGCGACTGTTGTTGAACCTGTTTGTGCTGGTGTTGGCGTCTGTTGATGAACCTGTTTGTGCTGGTGTTGGCGACTGTTGATGAAGCTGTTTGTGCTGGTGTTGCGTCTGTTGATGAAGCTGTTTGTGCTGGTGTTGGCGTCTGTGTTGAACCTGTTTGTGCTGGTGTTGGCGTCTGTTGATGAAGCTGTTTGTGCTGGTGTTGGCGTCTGTTGTTGAACTGTTTGTGCTGGTGTTGGCGTCTGTTGTTGAACCTGTTTGTGCTGGTGTTGGCGTCTGTTGATGAAGCTGTTTGTGCTGGTGTTGGCGTCTGTTGTTGAACCTGTTTGTGCTGGTGTTGGCGTCTGTTGATGAAGCTGTTTGTGCTGGTGTTGGCGTCTGTTGTTAAACCTGTTTGTGCTGGTGCTGGCGTCTGTTGATGAACCTGTTTGTGCTGGTGTTGGCGACTGTTGTTGAACCTGTTTGTGCTGGTGTTGGCGACTGTTGTTGAAGCTGTTTGTGCTGGTGTTGGCGTCTGTTGTTGAACCTGTTTATGCTGGTGTTGGCGTCTGTTGATGAACCTGTTTGTACTGGTGTTGGCGTCTGTTGATGAACCTGTTTGTGCTGGTGTTGGCGACTGTTGTTGAACCTGTTTGTGCTGGTGTTGGCGACTGTTGTGAAGCTGTTTGTGCTGGTGTTGGCGTCTGTTGTTGAACCTGTTTATGCTGGTGTTGGCGTCTGTTGTTGAACCTGTTTGTACTGGTGTTGGCGTCTGTTGATGAACCTGTTTGTGCTGGTGTTGGCGTCTGTTGATGAACCTGTTTGTGCTGGTGTTGGCGTCTGTTGATAACCTGTTTATGCTAGTGTTGGCGTCTGTTGTTGAACCTGTTTGTGCTGGTGTGCACGCTGTTGTTGTTTCAGATGCTGAAGTCAAGCGTGCATTACAGCGACTCCCACACCTGTCAGTCACACACCTGTCTCCAGAGTGTTCAATGGCTGCTAGAGGGCGTCTCAAACTTGGTTCCTGAGAGCTGTTCCTCCCCCTGTGGAGGTTTTAATGTTGATGCCAATATAAATGATAACAATGTGTTTTCATTAGAATTCCCTGTAATGTTTCTGATTTAAAGCCAAACACCACGAGAAGCGCATAAGCATCAGTTTCAGCACACCTGTAAATTCATACTTGCATATTACATACATAAATGCATTCACGTTATACATACCTATATATACAAAATATACACATGGACATAAAGATACATATTTTCAACATATACATACATACAACAACACAATAGTACAAAACACATATTCAATACATACAGCACCACACACATATACCAAGTTACATAATCATTAGAATGATTTACACAAAGACAATAACTCACAGGGCAACATAAGTCAAGCTTCACGTCCAACATACCACTAAAATCCATAATTACCTTCCTATAACGTAACCTTGAGCATACGGACACACATACACAAACACTAGACGCAAACATACACAAGCATACAGCGATACATACACACCAATCAACATCTGACGCTCACACACACACACACACACACACACACACAGTAGGGCTCCACCTCCCTCCCCTAACCGTCAATAAGTACTAACAAACTAACGCGGTCACCCCGAGTGGAATTACGAGCAGTGTTATGAAGGGTTCCGATACGACTCGCCGTCATAAATCCTCTATTTCCCCCAAGTTAAGAGAGGTTCTTCAAAGCGGTTGGAATGCTTCTGTACCGCCCAATAGAGCCGATCATCGAGTCAAGACGCCATACACAGTACTGACGAAGCACAAGTAGATGTAGTCCACTGCTGGTAGAAGGATATGCTAAAGATATAATCCAGATCTACTCGACAGATATATTTAGATCATAGTGATGTATATCTTAAGCCTGATAGGATGATATATTCGAGTGCAGGTCGTGGGAAAAATCTGTTAGATTGATATATTCAATTTTTATAAATATATCGGAACCTAGATAAATATATTCCAAATCTGGAATACAAAAATTTTAATAAACTATAAAACATACTTCAGTTCAGGCACTGAATTAAAAATATACTTCTAATAACCTGATATATTACCATCTCGGTAAAATATATATACCAGTGCTAGAAGATACATATTATAGAATTTTATAGATATATATATATTACAAAATATTTAGATGTAAAGTACTGGCAGATATATTCTCGCCATAAACACCTCAGGACCTAAATAATATGATCACCTATCATGGAACTCTAACATTCATCGCAGACTTCAATGAAAGACTAACTACGCGTGAAAAAGGCTTGAGAAGTACGAGCATACCAACGATACCAGAGCGTCTGTGCGTTACCAACGGTACGTTAACAAATCGTACCAACGGTACTAAAGTTTGTGTACCAGAATACTGGAAGTGGAATACTGGATTTTCTGGCTCGCGAACGGCAAATCCAAATAAATTCCAGTTCGAGGTTTTGACCGCTCAACCGGAATAAATATTCGGGTTACCAACATTCCTAGCACACAAAAATCCGAATTCGATTTTTTTTGTTTGGGGGGAAGGGGGGAGGGGGGACTTTCCAGGTAAAAAATCGGCTAATTCGAATATCCGGTAAATTCGAATAGGGATGAGCCTCATATAATTCAGATTACCGAGCGTAGACAGTATAGTGAATGCTATGTTCCTTTCTTACCAAATGAGGGGCAACCTCTTTCACTAGTGTACAACTAAAGCCTAGGCATGGTCTAGTGTACACCTAAAGCCTAGGCATGGTCTAGTGTACACCTAAAGCCTAGGCATGGTCTAGTGTACACCTAAAGCCTAGGCATGGTCTAGTGTACACCTAAAGCCTAGGCATGGTCTAGTGTACACCTAAAGCCTAGGCATGGTCTAGGCTTTAGGTTCATCACTAGTTGTTGTTGTTAAAGATTCGCTACCTGGAACAAGAAGTTCCAAGTAGCACGGGCTATGGTGAGCCCGTAGTGGATGTTAGTATTAAAGAGACCACACTTGATTTATTCCCTCTCTCTCTCTCTCTCTCTATGATGTATAGGTATTTACACATCACAAATGCAGGTAAGCAAGCTAAGTAATCATTCTCACCATTATATACAACTTATCACACGTAAGGACCTTATACTGCTTCTGGGAAATGTATTTATTGTGGCATAATTGCTACATAATAATTTATTAAAACACAGAATAAAATAGCACCTAGTTAGTCGCATACCTGTCTGACGGCTTTACTTCTTAACCCCCCCCTCCCCCCCCCCCTCCTCCTCCCACAGCAAATCGTTAGACACCTGGTCTCCTCTACCCCACACTTGTTAAGTCACACACCTGACCAACACCTCAACACAACAAACAAAAAAACCTGTAACAAAAGCCCACAAGAGCCAACAAAATCCCACAAGGGGGTAAAAAAGGCACTCAAAATATTGTCCTTGCAGTCAAATCACTTCACAAAATGATAATTTTAACATAACAAAAACGTGTTTCTACGAAATTAATGACACAAAAAATTCCCAGCAGCCCCACAAAATTAGAAAATACATTATGAGGCTCGCTTTGACAGGTGTGTGAGCCTTATTACCAGCACCGGCGGGCCCCGAAGGAATTAATTAACACCTGTTTTCCCTAAAAAAAAAGAGCTTTGAGAATAATGAAACACAGAGGAGCATAACTCCAAGTCTTAAAAAAAAAAAAAAAAAATAATAAAACAAGTCTTGAGACTGCATTTACTGATCTCCGACCCCCCCCCCCCACTCCACAAAAAAAATGGAAAATCAATCATTTATCGAGAGAGAAACACGAATGTCATTTTTTATAATTAATCGCTTTATGTGGGACGGCACGTTGTTGCTTCCATATTGGATGAGGCCCAGAGAATCTAAAATGTGAAGGAGGAATATCACTTTCTTTCCCCCCCACGAGCCCGGGTCCGCCTCAACACAGTCAGCTGATGGTAATGTATCGTTGTGAAGGTGAGGGGGAAGCAAAGGGGAGAGCAATGCTCGAGTTATGGGAAAGGACGTAAGAGCGTAGGAGGGTGGGGGTGGGTGGGTGGGTAATAGGATAGGAAAAACTGATTGGGGAGTTTAGGATACGAGGAAAGTCTCGGAGCTAGTAGCCTCCTCACGTACCTCCAGCGCTGAGAGCCTACACCACACGCAGGGGGTAGCTCTTCCACGCACATCATCCTTACTATCTTCAACCTATACCCAAAATGCTCATTACGTACCTAACTCTATTGTGTGTGTGGGTGTGTGTGTGTGTGTGTGTGTGTGTGTGTGTGGTGTGTGTGTGTGTGTGTGTGTGTGGTGTGTGTGTGTGTGTGTGTGTGTGTGTGTGTACTCACCTAGTTGTGCTTGCGGGGGTTGAGCTCTGGCTCTTGGTCCCGCCTCTCAACCGTCAATCAAAGGTGTACAGTTTCCTGAGCCTAATGGCTCTATCATATCTACACTTGAAATGTGTATGAGTCAGCCTCCACCACATCGCTTCCTAAGCATTCCATTTGTCAACCACTCTGACACTAAAAAAGTTCTTTCTAAATCTCTGTGGCTCATTTGGGCACTCAGCTTCCACCTGTGTCCCCTAGTGCGTGTGCCCCTTGTGTTAAACAGCCTGTCTTTATCAACCCTGTCGATTCCCCTGAGAATCTTGAATGTGGTGATCATGTCATATCATGTGTTCTTTCTCACACACAATACAAAATTCGGTTGATTTTGTATTTTATTTGGAGCTTATTATACAGGACTGGATACAAAAAAATAAAAGAACCAGTAAATTGTCAGAGGTTTTGGAGCTCTTCAAGCTCTGGTGCCGAGGACCCAAGTCTTGACAGGACTATGAGAAAGAATAACAACAGATGAACGCAGAGAGGAGTTTTTGTGCATGATTGATGACTAAGCTTTGAGCTGCGAGGACCACACAGGATGTCACGATATCCATCACATTGATTCAGTGACGAGCCCCCCACCCCACAAAAAAAAAATCCGAGAATTACATTTTCATAAGTTATGGCTCAAAAATATTTAACTGGCCACTATAACAATTATTTTGGAACGCTAGTGTTGATATTCTCGTTTTTGTATAGAAAGGCAAGGAATCAGAGGAGCAGAAGCTAAGGAACAATGTGGGGGAAGAGAAGGAACTACTGGAATGAATGTATAGGTAAGCACCTAACAGCTCCAACCCCACCCCCCCCCCCACCCCCACCCACTTAGTGGGGATTGTTGTTAATGGGACCCTCACAGAACAACACAAACCAGGCTGATCTCTACGAACACTTGACATTTGGACGCTTTTCCTGCCACCCGTCACTACATCCACTATTAACTACCAAGTGCTCTGACTGCCTCATATCGCCTCGTGGTGCTCTTTTACCCTACTTTATTACTCATCACTTCCCCATCCTCTTGCACTTATCCCCACCCCGTCTCTTCTCACCTACCATCTTAGTAAACACTCCATATTGTACCGTTCTACAGCACGTCTCATATCGACCTATGTGGAGTATGTTCACATACACTTTTCGAAGTGTATAACCGAGTGTAGTGAACGAATAGTATAATCAGTTACTTCCAATGGGAAATATGTTTCAATATAACCATTGGAAATGAGTCAATATGCCACTTATGCCACAATATGTCACTCAATAATGAGTCAATACGTCACTTATGCCACAATATGTCACTCAATAAATGAGTCAATACGTCACTTATGCCACAATATGCCACTCAATAAATGAGTCAATACGTCACTTATGCCACAATATGTCACTCAATAAATGAGTCAATACGTCACTTATGCCACACTATGTCACTCAATAAATGAGTCAATACGTCACTTATGCCAAATATGTCACTCAATAAATGAGTCAATACGTCACTTATGCCACAATATGCCACTCAATAAATGAGTCAATACGTCACATATGAAACAATATGTCACTCAAAAATGAGTCAATACGTCACTTATGCCACAATATGTCACTCAATAAATGAGTCAATAAGTCACTTATGCCACAATATGTCACTCAATAAATGAGTCAATACGTCACTTATGCCACAATATGCAACAATAAATGAGTCAATACGTCACTTATGCCACAATATGCCACTCAATAAATGAGTCAATATGCAAAATGCAATAAGAAAGAATTATATCTTACAATCTGTCTTTGAAAAATAGAGTGACATGCATACGGGAGCAATGTTTACATAGTGATTAGCATAACAATTAATGAAGGTGAAGGAAAGACCCAATACATGTATAACTGTATATTAAACCAACATTTCGGATGTAGCCAACATCCTTTATCAAGCACCTTGGAAAGGAAGTTGCATTCATCTGATATTTTGGTTTAATAACACACTTACATATATATTGGAGCTTTCATTCACCTCCATTCCAACACTATGGCATTGTGGTAAGTTTTCTATAAAATTAATATATACCGAACATGTGAAATGAGATTGGCATTTGGTGAACTGGTGTGGAGCTCGTGTGGATGTACTGGTAAGGATGCTAGTGGGGTGTACTGGTATGGATGCTGTTCGACGCCGTGACGAGGGTTCGAACCTACGCCCGAGAGGATACCAGGGATCATCTCGGACCTAGGTTCGAATCCTCGTTACGGCCCTTGTGGTGTCTACAAGACTTCTCATCTTGTCTCACATCTGTAAAACCAATCTGGTGGTATTCCATAAAAAAATTATTCTGCAGCTTTGTTATAAGCTTCAGTCGAGGTTCCCATGCTAGAGCTGCATTTTCTGGAATTAGTCAAACGTACGTGGCATAGTTGACCAGACCACACACGAAAATGAAGGAACGACGACGTTTCGGTCCGTCCTGGACCATTCTCAGATGGTCCAGAATGGACTGAAACTTCGTCGTCCCTTCATTTTCTAGTGTGTGGTCTGGTCAACATATTTCAGCCACGTTATTGTGACTCGTCATCTGCGTACGTGGCATAGGGTTCTGAGTGACCTTTTGTTCATATTCCTGAAGACAGTTCAACACAGTGAGTTCCTTGCTTTACCGGAACCGTTGACAGCCGTATGTGAGAACCTCACCTACTTGACCGGTTGTCTCGACGCTCACGTTAGGTGCGATGCCTGCTCTACAGTTCTCTTTTTTTTTTTTTATCTGGCCAACTCCTGGTTGTTCTCTATAAATGGCACCATATGTTCGTCTGCAGCCTCCCAGGACCTATCTGGCCATTGTTACTCAGGTGTGTGTGTGTGTGTGTGTGTGTGTGTGTGTGTGTGTGTGTGTGTGTGGTTTGTGTGTGTTGGGTGTGTGTGTGGGGGGGTGTGTGTACTCACCTAGTTGTGTGCGGGGGTTGAGCTCTGGCTCTTTGGTCCCGCCTCTCAACTGTCAATCAACTGGTGTACAGATTCCTGAGCCCTGGGCTCTATCATATCTACATTGAAACTGTGTTGGAGTCTGCCTCCACCACAACACTACTTAATACTTCCATTTCTTAACTACCCTGACACTGAAAAAAAATCTTTCTAACGTCTCTGTGGCTCATTGGGTACTAAGTTTCCACCTGTGTCCCCTTGTTCGTGTCCCACCCGCGCTAAAGAGTTTGTCTTTGTCCACCCTGTCAATTCCCCTGAGAATTTGTAGGTGGTTATTATGTTTCCTCTTACTCTTCTGTTTTCCAGGGTTGTGAGGTTCAGCTCCCTTAGCCTTTCCTCGTAACTCATTTCTCTCAGTTCCGGGACCAGTCTGGTGGCATACCTCTGAATCTTCTCTAACTTCGTCTTGTGTTTAACTAGGTATGGACTCCAGGCTGGAGCTGCATACTCCAGGATTGGTCTTACATAAGTGGTATACAGGGTCCTGAACGATTCCTTACACAAGTTTCTAAAGGCAGTTCTTATATTGGCCAGTCTAGCATATGCCGCTGATGATATCCTTTTGATGTGGGCCTCTGGGGACAGGTTCGGTGTGATATCGACCCCCAGATCTTTCTCTCTATTTGACTCTTGTAGGATTTCACCTCCCAGATGGTACCTTGTGTTCAGCTTCTGCTCCCTTCGCCTAATTTCATTACTTTACACTTCCCTGAGTTGAACTTAAGCAGCCATTTTCTAGACCATTCCTCCAGTTTGACCAGGTCGTCCTGTAGCCTCTGTCTATCTTCATCTGTTTTGATTCTTCTCATAATTTTTGCATCGTCAGCCAACATTGAGGGAATGAGTCTATACCTCTGGAAGGTCGTTTACATATACTAGAAACAGGATGGGTCCGAGTACAGAGCCCTGTGGGACTCCGCTGGTGACATCTCGATGTGTGTGTGTGTGTGTGTGTGTGTGTGTGTGTGTGTGTGTGTGTGTGTGTGTGTGTGTGTACCTGCCCTTTCCAATACAAAATAAAACATACCACAATTCCAAAATTGTCAGAAATATATAATTAGATCGTCTTTTAACGCCGTGAAACTGAATGGTCACACTTTAGCTTGTAAATTTCTAAGTAATACGAAAGAAGAATTTTTTTTCAGCTCGACCCCTTTCCCAACTGTTTCAATGACAGTGTATAATAAAAAAAATCTTTATCAGTATTACTCTGTTGCTTTTAAACATATCTCCACTGACCATGTATCCGATGTCAGCTCACCGCTAAAATGTGAAAAATGAAACACCATTTCTCCCCATTTCATCAAAATTATGTAAAATGAGATGAAACAAGACCACAGTTACTCATACTATCAATACTATATAAACGATGGTGTGTTGATGAGAGACGAACGCCCGCGTTTCCTTGTAGACGAAGCCAGTACCAGTGGACGCGGCGGGATAAGTCTGGGTTGCCATGACAACGAGTATAAACACAGCGTCCAGGATAATGTCAACACCGGGTGGAGGCGGGGGAGGAACCCACTACTGTCCAAACTTTATCTCACATTACATTATTGATCTCGCTTTTCCTCCCCGTCGAATTATAGAAAGTAAAAACAATTATATTACCACAATATTAACCTAGACCTAAAACTCGCCTAGGTATTGCAACATTATTACCAAGTAGCCTATTATAGAAATTATTAAAAAAAAAATTCTGGAGTTTCCGAGCCTAGCGTCGACAGCGTCACCCGCTACTCCATCTACAAATGTAAACAACCAGAAAAAAACAAAAGAAAGACGGGTAAGAAAGGAAGATTACCAATAATTACTCCCAAATAATCCTGAGTGAAGACTCCCCCCCCCCACACCCCCCAACTTCTCAACCACCCCCTAGCCCCTCCCCATCAACCAACCCTCCCTAACCTCCATCCCCCCCTTGGCGAGTGTTTAGGCAAAATGGCACACGTAGCAGTCTGACAGTTGTCGAGGGTGTTTTGGGCGTCCGTGCGGCTGCCTCCTGTAATGTTGAAATGTCACGCGCGCGGACGGACCCTCCCAAACCAATTTCTTTATCACCGCGGGGTAAGTGCCCGCTCGCTAGCTCGCTTCCAGCCTCGTGACCGCTTGCTTTAATTTCTCTTTTGCATGATTATTCTCTCTCTTACGGGGCAGCATTTAAAGTCCTATTAGGCCTATTGTATTCGTTTTAAAGCATTTGTTCTTCCTCTCCATCAAGCCATGCACTTGATCGCTACGATACCTGCTCGTCGCTTTCTCTCAAAGTTTGTAACACACGCAGAAAGCCTACACGCACTCCCACTACTTATAGTTGAAATATACAGAGAAGCTTTGCATCAGTAAGCTGCTTTCAACACGGTTTCTGTACATAATCAACAGCTAAATGGATCGTGACACAGCCTGACGATTAATGCGACCTCAGCAAACCGTATACATTTACTAAACAAAAAATCTACCACTTACGGGTATTCATGCCCGTGCCACCTCTTGGGTGGCTTAATCTTCATAAATCAATCAATCAATCGGGTCGTGAGAGTGGCGAAGTCAGGAGGGATGGAAGTGACGACGCCACTAGTGACCAGTTCTGAAGTGAAAAAACGATGTCAGTAGTTTCCTGTCCTCAGGTACAAAGTTACAACCTCACTAGTCACCTGTCCCCCATTGTCCATAAGTAGCACACAGAAAAGAAGCTCTGCTGAGATTTTTTTTAAATAAATTTCTGCCAGTAAAATGTAGTAATGATGTTCTGCAGGCCAATTATCAGAATCTACAAATTTTAAACCCATTATTCATAATTAACGTATTTAAAAAGTAAATTTGTGAGTAATTAATATTTCATGAAAATCAAAATTCTCTAGTATTCCTTCAACGTCACACCGGGGATAAAATATATAAAAAATGTAAATATTATTCATGTTAACCTCATTACTGATTTTTGGGATAAACAAAATTTTGTATTCTTTCAAAATTTAGGGGTTTAAAGTTCATGCTCTGTGATAATAGAAACACTTGTTTACTGAGAATTATACTACTGTATATGTAATGTAGTATTGCCTTGTAAATTTATGTATATATGATTTATATTGTATTTTATTAAAGATAAATAATCTCGCCAGAGATGCCATTCCGGTTAATTAAGGATAATGACTCAAAAAATCTGTAAATTCTAGTACTACCGTGGTGGCTCACTAAATATGAGCTGGGTGAGCCCTTGTCTTTCATATTTAATCAATCATTAAGAGTCAGGTACAGCACCACGAACGTAGCTCTCATCCTGTAACTATACTTAGGTAATTACAATACCAGAGTCCTGGAGGGTTGCGTTTACTAAGATTTACTAAAGTTTACTAAGGGTTACTAAGGTTCACTAAGATTTACTAAGGTTACTAAGGTTCACACGGAACAATTGTGTCATACTAATTTATTCCATTGTTCAGAATATTCCAAGTCAGTGATAAAAAGGATTGCGACTTCCTAAACCCAGACTTTGAGTATTGCTGGTTATTTCAAAGGAAACTGGAGGGTCAACTTAAATGGATTCAAGACCTATTGGGAAACCGTAGCAAGTGGAGTGCCCCAGGGGCGTGTTCTGTGACCTCTGTTGTTCAAATATATATGAACTATTTAGGCACCGATTTACAAGGCTACATTAAAAAATTCGCAACGATACAAAAGTAGAGCTGGAAATAAAATGAAAATTTGACGAAAGAATAGCAGATGCAGTGTAATGATGAAAACAATAT
>WNGS01066681.1:5685237-5703549 GCA_020271785.1 Procambarus virginalis | reverse complement strand
TAATTTAAATAATTAGAAGTTAGAAGTCTGGGTTTATGATGGGGGGAGAGGGAGGGCGGGGGGGGGGAGGTGAAGGTTATGGACCTGGAGGAAGAACTTAGATGATGCTGGAGAGTGGAATTTCCAGAAATATGGGGTCATTTAGGTGCTCTAGGGATAACGAAGGTGGCGAAGGCTTGTAGGTATACAATATGTACACGTAACGCAGGCGATGAATCACAATAACGTGGCTAAAGCATGATGACCAGACCACACACTAGAAGGTGAAGGGACGACGACGTTTCGGTCCGTCCTGGACCATTCTCAAGTCGATTGTGAATGGTCCAGGACGGACCGAAACGTCGTCGTCCCTTCACCTTCTAGTGTGTGGTCTGATCATTACACATAACGCCCTAAGGATATACTACACAAATACCACTATTCTATCCATAACAATCGACGCGTTCAAAGGCACTTTTGTGGACAGACATGATAGAGGCTGATGCAAATACAGGAAGATGAATGATTGTCGACCTTAAGGAACAATTAACATAACACCAAGACTCTGCCCACAGGAGGCCACAGAACCCACTTTGTTAAATAATAATGTAATACATATATCTAATAAAGTTATCATAAATTAATAATTATATGAATAATCATAATTTGAAATATACGTAATTTATATGACATATAATGTCATATCTGTGGCGTATATGTGAGTAGTATGTGCTGGGCACGCTAATTTGTCAGCCCCCTTGAGGGACGTGTAACAGAGAGTGGTAATAGCCCCTTGAGGGACGTGTAACAGAGGGTGGTAATAACCCCTTGAGGGACGTGTAACAGAGGGTGGTAATAACCCCTTGAGGGACGTGTAACAGAGGGTGGTAATAACCCCTTGAGGGACGTGTAACAGAGGGTGGTAATAATCCCTTGAGGGACGTGTAACAGAGGGTGGTAATAACCCCTTGAGGGACGTGTAACAGAGGGTGGTAATAACCCCTTGAGGGACGTGTAACAGAGGGTGGTAATAACCCCTTGAGGGACGTGTAACAGAGGGTGGTAATAGCCCCTTGAGGGACGTGTAACAGAGGGTGGTAATAACCCCTTGAGGGACGTGTAACAGAGGGTGGTAATAATCCCTTGAGGGACGTGTAACAGAGGGTGGTAATAACCCCTTGAGGGACGTGTAACAGAGGGTGGTAATAACCCCTTGAGGGACGTGTAACAGAGGGTGGTAATAATCCCTTGAGGGACGTGTAACAGAGGGTGGTAATAACCCCTTGAGGGACGTGTAACAGAGGGTGGTAATAACCCCTTGAGGGACGTGTAACAGAGGGTGGTAATAACCCCTTGAGGGACGTGTAACAGAGGGTGGTAATAGCCCCTTGAGGGACGTATAACAGAGGGTGGTAATAACCCCTTGAGGGACGTGTAACAGAGGGTGGTAATAACCCCTTGAGGGACGTGTAACAGAGGGTGGTAATAATCCCTTGAGGGACGTGTAACAGAGGGTGGTAATAACCCCTTGAGGGACGTGTAACAGAGGGTGGTAATAACCCCTTGAGGGACGTGTAACAGAGGGTGGTAATAACCCCATGAGGGACGTGTAACAGAGGGTGGTAATAGCCCCTTGAGGGACGTGTAACAGAGGGTGGTAATAACCCCTTGAGGGACGTGTAACAGGGCGTGGTAATAGCCCCTTGAGGGACGTGTAACAGAGCGTGGTAATAATCTAAGCCACACCATCTCAATGAACACTGTTTTTTACCCCAAACAAACTTATTTGAATTGAACTACGGAGACTGGAGCTCCCCAAGCTGTAGTTAAGAAGGAACAAGGAAGACTTAACATATAAGACTAAGGAGAGTTGACAAAGAATCTCTGATCAAAGCAAGGAATGACAACAAACACACACAGATCGCAACTACACAAATGAGTCACACAGATGCCAGCAAGAACTTCTGTTAAATAAAATGGAACGAATTACAAGAAGTGGTGGAAATTATTCTCAGTTGCACATCTTTAAATCTAAACACACACACACAAAAAAACAATTTTAATAATGCGTAACTTAATCCAGCAAGCATGTGTAGGTAGGGACACGACGGGCTCTCAGAAAGTTCTTAAGAGATGCCATTTGGTGCTGACCTTCCACTGAGACTGTGACCTTTATCGTTACTGAAAATTTAATCCCTTTGTGCCAGACTGAGGAGGCTCTATAGCTATACTGCTTCAGGCCAAACTTTGGTCCCCCATGTCCATGACCTCAGTGTGAACCTGACCTTGGGGGTACATGAGCTCAAGTGTTATTGACCTTCACTTGACTCATAGTGACCCTGATGATCAAACTCATTGTGACCCCTGGCCATGACACTAGTGTCTGTGTGATTGACCTTGGTGTGTGTGAACCTGGCCTTAGAGGGTGTGAACCAGACCTTAGAGGATGTGTCCTGGCCTTAGAGGGTGTGTGAACCTGGCCTTAGAGGGTGTGTGAACCTGACCTTAGAGGGTGTGAACCTGAACTTAGAATTTCTCTGGATATAACCAAAGTGTCTGTGAACCTGACCTTGGTAAACCTTCACCACATTCTGCAACCCATTCTTATATATACCTGCGTTAATATTAAATACTTTATTGACATAAGCAGATGCGAGTTTTGTACAGCGTCTGGTACAGATGGGTGACTTATAATCCGACGCCTCAGACTTAATATTCATGTGATTTTATGTCTAAGAAAAAACAAAGTACAATTACTGTCAAATGTAAGAATCATATCTGTGCTGACCTCCACACAAGCAGAACTAGCCGCACTACAACTAGCTACCAGTACATTAAAAAACATTGGAGGAGGAATAATATTTTGTGATTCAAAGTCTGTTCTTCAAGCAATCGAAAACTTCTCCTGGAAGATCGACAGCAAGAACCTCATACTACCAATTATAAATGACCTAAACGCTGCACAGAGTAAAGGGTTTCGAATCTCCTTTGCATGAATACCATCATACATAAATATAACCCATCATAATGAGACAGACATTGAAGTTAAATTAGCGTGTAACAAAGATGAAGTTGACTTAGATCTAGGTATCCCCATCTCTTCTGTCAAAACTATATTGTTCCAAACATTCATGTCTGATAGGAGAGAAATTACTGACTCCCAACGACCTGAAAGCACTAGTATAAAAAGCAGTGATTTGTTCAGATCTGAAACCTATGTTTATGGGCAGCACAAAACGTCCACCAGACTGTGCGACACAGTGGTTGCCAGGATCAGGTTGGGTTACCGTTACCTGTGGCAGATGGCTACCATTACCTGTGGCAGGTAGCTACCGTTACCTGTGGCAGGTGGCTACCGTTACCTGTGGCAGGTGGCTACCGTTACCTGTGGCAGGTGGCTACAGGTGACGGATCTCCCAATCCTGAGCACTCCAGGTGCAAACTCTGTGAGCAGGAACTGCGGCACGATCTCCCGCATACATCACCGAATGCCCAGTTATTAGACCTTTCAGACCCATTGGCATGAGGTACCTGGAGCTTTGCAATTACTTTATTCATTCTCGTGTTCTTGAGAATATCCTCATAATGCAGCCAAAGTTCGTCAGCCCAGGCTAGTGATCACATGCCTCTGTATGACTAACCATCCTGTGTGATAGGGATTTTAGCATCACGTAGCTAGTTCTTGATACACTCTGTACTCCCCTGCATATAGTCTAGGGTAGCTGCACAAATGCAGATGTACCTAAATGTGTTAATAAAAACAATTGAACTTAAATAATAAAATAACTGGTAGTTAGTAAGGGTGATGCAGCAGCAGTTGCTACCCCTCGCGCCATTGGCCCAGGTAATATACCTGTGGCATGATAAAGGTGCTGTGAGGGAGACAGGAAACACCTTCCCACCAACAGAGGGACGTCTCCCTCTCGAACCTTACCTGCCACGTCTAGTCCTGCCTACCATGATGACCCCGAGCCACGTGTGCCATCCCTCCCATCCCTGGTGCCATACCTGGCGCAGGGCCAGCAGTCACGCCACATCTTAATAACCATCTACAGGTAAGGCAGATCTGTCGCCAGTTTCCTGAAATTTTATCCCTTCCCTTGCTGTGGGAGGGACCCGGCAAAGGCGGCTCCCACCTCAAAACATTTTCAAGATCAATTTGTGTAATGGACGGAAGGTGGGTCTCGTCAGCAGTTCTTCAATCAATGGCGGTAAACACGGAGAAGGTGAGGCTAAGTGACGGTGCCCGAGTTGAAATGTCATCTGCGGAGTGTTTAACTAGCAAAGTTTTCAGTGTGTACTCACCTATTTCACCTATTTGTGCTTGCGGGGGTTGAGCTTTGGCTCTTTGGTCCCGCCTCTCAACTGTCAATCAACCGGTGTACAGATTCCCGAGCCTACTGGGCTCTATCATATCTACCCTTGAAACTGTGTATGGAGTCAGCCTCCACCACATCACTGCCTAATGCATTCCATCCGTTAACTACTCTGACACTGAAAAGTTCCTTCTAACGTCTCTGTGGCTCATGTGGGTACTCAGTTTCCACCTGTGTCCCCTTGTTCGCATCCCCCAGTGTTGAATAGTTTGTCCTTGTCTATCCGGTCGATTCCTCTGAGGATTTTGTAGGTTGTGATCATATCTCCCCTTACTCTTCTGTCTTCCAGTGTCGTAAGGTGCATTTCCCGCAGCCTTTCCTCGTAACTCATGCCTCTTAGTTCTGGGACTAGTCTAGTGGCATACCTTTGGACTTTTTCCAGCTTCATCTTGTGCTTGACAAGGTACGGGCTCCATGCTGGGGCTGCATACTCCAGGATTGGTCTTACATATGTGGTGTACAAGATTCTGAATGATTCCTTACACAGGTTCCTGAACGCTCTGATGTTAGCCAGCCTCGCATATGCCGCAGATGTTATCCTTTTTATGTGGGCTTCAGGAGACAGGTTTGGTGTGATATCAACTCCTAGATCTTTCTCTCTGTCCGTTTCATTAAGTACTTCATCTCCTATTCTGTATCCTGTGTCTGGCCTCCTGTTTCCACTGCCTAGTTTCATTACTTTGCATTTACTCGGGTTGAACTTCAACAGCCATTTGTTGGACCATTCACTCAGTCTGTCTAGGTCGTCTTGTAGCCTCCTACTATCGTCCTCAGTTTCAATCCTCCTCATAATTTTTGCATCATCGGCAAACATTGAGAGAAACGATTCTATACCCTCTGGGAGATCATTTACATATATCAGAAACAGTATAGGTCCAAGGACTGACCCCTGCGGGACTCCACTTGTAACGTCTCGCCAATCTGAGACCTCACCCCTCACACTGACTCTTTGTCTCCTGTTGCTTAGGTACTCCTGTATCCAACGGAGTACCTTCCCTTTCACTCCAGCCTGCATCTCGAGCTTTTTCACCAGCCTCTTGTGTGGCACTGTATCAAAGGCTTTCTGACAATCCAAAAATATGCAGTCTGCCCACCCTTCTCTTTCTTGCCTTATTTTTGTTGCCTGGTCGTAGAATTCAAGTAACCCTGTGAGGCAGGACGGGGAACAATCTATCTGCCTACTATGCTTCTCAGGGCTATTCAATTACTTCACTGTTAACCATAAGAGGATTCATTACAACAATAAACATACAACACGCAAACATACAATAGGAAAACACCTTAAGTACCAAAACTCCCTCGCAAGTAATACAACAATTGACAGCTGAAGTGAACAAAATCTGTTTGAAATATGTTCCTTTCCGGAAGATCAAAACACCGAGCAACTTAGAAAAGGAACGCAGACGACACTACAGAAGAGGGAAAACAATAAGGGAATTGCTTAGCAGACACGAATATCCCAACAGAGAAAACTTAATATAAACAGGCAGATCAAAGAAGCTGAAGCTATCTTACCAGACTGAATAAATGCAATTGGAACAAAGCTATACAATAAAGAGAAATCCAAAATATGAAGCCCGTACAGACATGATAAAAGTACCTAATCTCTCGGGACCATCTTAATGCTCACACATTATATACATGACAAATACTGGAGGGCGCGGGTCCCAAATGTGCACAGTTAAATAACAACGTACTGGAGCGAAAGATAAGGAAGGAAATGCATAATAGATCCGATGAAGGGTAAAGATGCCACAAGCATAATTAGAGAACACTGTATGACCATGAGACGTCCAGGAGTACCCAATATGCTCCCAACAAACATGAAATATTGCCGGTACAAAAGAAGAAATGTCCAAAACAAAATTAGACACTTTCTTGGAAGAAGTCCCGGACCACCTAGGTTATAGTGGCTATGCGGGGCTGTGGGCCGCTCCAAACAACAGCCTGGTGGACCAAGTTGTCACAAGTCAAGCCTGAAGAGTACAAGAACTCCCGGAACCCACTCAGGAGTATACACCATCTACCTCGTCTCCTCCAATAGGTCTTCTACAGTTTATTTATTACTATGTTCTTATATCTTCTATACATTTTTCATTTTATTGTAATTTCAGCTTTTTAGCACATGGCTTAAGTCTTATATTTTTAGTAGTAACAACCTCCAGGCGAATTTCTGGAGCCTCCTACTCCTGTGCGACAAAAGAATTTGTCAGAGACTATGAACTAACACATCAAATAGTCAATATCTTGACCTATTGACTATGATAAATATACTAGATTAATCTTGACACAGAACTCTGGTAAGTTGGTCAAGCAGGATTTCCCTTTGCTTAATCCATGTTGATGCTGGATACAAAAGTATTTCTAAATTTTCTACGAGCGTTCTTTGAATCAGTCTCTATATCTTACTGGGAAAACTTTAGCGATACGGTTTCTAGCTCAGGGGCTTCCTATCTTTTCCCTTCTTGTATATGGGAGGCATATTTGCCCCCACTTTCCAAACGTCAGGAAGTTTCCACCCCTTTCCAGTGAGAGGTTGAAGACCCCGTGTGTGTGTGTGTAATTACCTAAGTGTAATTACCTAAGTGTAGTTAAACTGCAAACTCTGCCCATTTGTCTCTGCCTAGTCCGAGAATCGAACCCGGGCCACAGGATTACGAATCCACTCAGCTACCAGACCCCCCTGTGTGTGTGAGTAATACACAGCAGAGATGATGGAGAAAATACTTCAGGAGTCAGTAGCCAACGCAGGCTTGGGAAGGCGAGGTGTGAAGGAGCTAACAGTTCGATCCCTGCCGGCACAATCAGGTCAACACACACACACACACACACACACCACACACACACACACACACACACACACACACACACACACACACACACACACACACATAACAACAAGTTACTACTTACCGCACCACGATAATTGCTTAAAAGAAAACGACAATTCGCCTTCATCTGGTATTAATTGTACATATAAATAATAAAACAAGGAGCCAAGAGCTATTAAATCTCGAAAACGCACAAGTGTCTTACGTAGCGTTAAAGAACAGATAATATCATCCCCCCCCCCCCCAGATAACAGTGACGACTATATAATTACACTGTCAGTCGTCGATAACAATTATACATAGCATGGAACAGCATTGCTGCTCCTTGGTAAAAAAAAATAAAAATATATAAAAAGGGGGCTGCTTCATTGTTAAAAAAATGGGAATGATCAAACTACGCTGTTTCACTCAGGGAGCTGCTGGTAAGGTAGTAATCAGGAGACACCACTAAGTCATTACGACTATACAGAGTAGCACTTGGAAGGGACACGAGGATAGGATTTAGGATAGGAGGGAGGAAAGGAAATGGTGCCCGACCAACTTGGACGGTCGAAATTGAACGGCGGCCTGCAGGAAGCGAGACCGCTGTTCTACCGTCCAGTCCAAGAGGTTGGGCTATTGGAAGACACAAGGCTATGCAGGCAAAGTATCTGGATGATTAACACACACACACACACACACCACACACACACACCACACACACCACACACCCACACACCACACACACACACACACCCACACACACACCACTGAGATGTGCTCACCTACATGTGTTTGCAGGATTGAGCGTCAGCTCTTGATCCTCGCTTTTTGACATTTAGTAGTTTAATTTTTATTTTTTTAATTAAATTTTCTTGACAAAACATACAATTCAGTTTAATGCAATGATTTTGTTCAAACGGTTTTTCATGTGCGATATTGGTTCAAGATTGTGTACTTATAACTTATATAACGTGTACTTCTAACAAAGACCAAAGAGCCAAGGCTCAACCCCCGCAACCACAACTAGGTGGGTGCTTGTTTACCAATCCCCCTTCCACTAATTTTAGACCCTTCCACTGAAGTTTTTTCTGACATCTGATGTTTTCTATTCCCCGTCTAACCCCCTCATATTTATGTTCATCACTTTGAACATTGTAGGCGATGAGTCACAATAACGTGGCTGAAGAATGTTGACCAGACCGCACAATCAACTGCGGTCTGTTTGTCTCTGCCTAGTCCGAGAATCGAACCCGGGCCACAGGATTACGAGTCCACTCAGCTACCAGACCCCCTGTGTGTGTAAGTAATACACATCTGAGATTATGGAGAAAATACTTTAGGAGTCAGTAGCCAACGCAGGCTTGGAAAGGCGGGGTGAAGGAGCTAACAGTTTGATCCTGCCGGCAATGGTCCAGGACGGACCGAAACGTCGTCGTCCCTTCACCTTCTCTAGTGTGGTCTGGCCAACATTGAACATTGTTTCTACTTTGTCCTTGGAATTGAACATGTTCTCAAGTCTTTCCCGTCCCTTCCCAGTGGGCGAAACATCCCTCAACTCACGAACTCTGAGCAATGTTCTAATTTAGAGGCTTTTTTTAGACGACAGTTCCTTGTCTGAGCTGCATACTCGTGACTGGGTATAACGTAGGTTGTAAACATTATTCGAAAGGTTCTTCTGTCCAAGCTCATGACGGCTACACTGGTGAACAGCCACAGGTTCTTAACCTGAGTAATTGTTAAGGTCTTTGTGATTATTAATGTAGTATGGAGTTAAGTACAGGTATGTCTCTTTCATTTGTGTGAACTTGTGTGTACTCAGTTACTTATGTGTGGCCTTGCAGAGGTTGAACTTCAGTTTTCTGGGTCCCGCCTCACAATCAAGTATTGTAGAACCTTTTGGGTTAAATCGAATATATTTTTAAACTGTTTATGATGAGTGCTTCCGCCACGCTACAATGCGTGTATGAAGAATAGAGAGAGAGAGAGAGAGAGAGAGAAGAGAGAGAGAGAGAGAGAGAGAGAGAGAGAGAGAGAGAGAGAGGAGAGAGATGAGAGGTGGAGAGATAGATTAGGATCACAACCGGTCAAACACCGTGTAATGAACTGACACCACAGATAACATGTCCCGTTGCACGTGGCGGCGTCCACATCGACACCGACCATCCACCCATCCATCCATCCATCCATCCATCCATCCATCCCGCTCATCAACTCCTCGAGTCCCAAGCCATTATAAATATACAACAGTTCTCATGTTTGTCCTCTTTGACCTTGTCGAACACCTTTTTGGTGCCTTGGAAATCATTAAAGAACATGGCGAGATACAGTCCTTATGAAATATCCAGAACAACCAGCAATTTTCAGTGAACTCTGCACGCACGTATGGGTGGGGGAGGGCTAGGGAGGGATGGAGAAAGAGGGGGGGGGGGAAGTGATAGAGGGGTGCTCAATTGGACGGGGAGGAGGAATGGGGTAAGAAGTGTTGCAAAACTAGCATTTTTTTTTTTTTTGCCGGGAAACTGTGCCATATGGTAGAGGGTTAGTCAGTGTTTTAATGACGGTGTACTGCAGGGAGCAGGTGTGTGGCTCGCAGGGCAGACTGTCTCTGGCAGGCACAGTGGGGGGGGGAGGAGGAGAGAAGAAGAGGAAGAGAGGAAAAGGGGGAAGAGGAGGAGAACCAAGAGAGAAGAGAAGCACGGAGAGGGTGAAGGCGGACCCTAATTAAACGTGAATTTAGTGTTTACCTGTGATACTTTGAGGTGTGGTCAGGTTGTTGTTATGGTTTGTTATAGATGATGGGCCAAGTTATCACGTTTGGTAACTAATACAAACATTCCTGTAAGAATTATGCAAGCTCTCTTATCCTACATCAACTTTAAACCTAGGTTGACGAAATTTGTACTTTCCTTAATTGCACAATATATTATTAGGTCACAGTCATATTAGGTAGAGGGCGAATCTGGACCATCTTCCGGCCACAGCTTTCATTGTCAATAGACATTTATGTTTCCAACATGTACTTGTAGTGAGATCAGACGAGTAATGTATGATTGCTGATAGAGTAATGTTTTCCAGTTTAGAGCCAGAGTGAGGCTGCCACTCGCTCAAACGTCCCGTGTGGTAATGTAAGTGTTCTCTACATGTCCCCCACAGTACAGACGGATAGGGAGCTTAGACAGCGTGTGCCTTCATCCAGACAGTATACTCGTCCACATCACCCCGGTGACGCTTCCTACACTCACAGGACAATCCAGGACGGATCCACAACAAAGGGTCGAGCACGCCTCCCTCTACAACGCTGACACTAAATGTGTGTGACTTTCAGGATGTCCTCCATTAAGGACAACACAGATATTCCGTTCTTACAGGAAAGTTACTGACGCCTTGTATACTGGAGCCTGAGATGCCTCGTTCTGGCAGCTTGGCCAAGGGAAGGGAAGTTTCAGGGAACAGCGCTTGTTGATATAAATTTAACTACTCACAACAAGTTCCAAGTAGCACGGGCTATGGTGAGCCCGTAGCTTACCTGGCACAGGAGCGGGGCAAGTAGCACGGGCTATGGTGAGCCCGTAGTGGACTTACCTGGCACAGGAGCAGTGCTGTGTGGAAAAGCGCCAAGACATTACGACTATATAGCACTGGGAANCAACTATATTTGCAACTTCCGTCTATCCCACCCTCCATCCCTCCTCCCTCCCTCCCAGCCTTCCCTCTCCTCTCCCCCCTGCCCTGCACGTCCTGGTGAGGAGTGGCAGCACGTGGCACGGAACTCTGGCACGTGGCAACACTCCGCCCTGCACGTGTTTTGAGTCTCTCGGGCCTCACGCAGCCCGTGTCGTCCATGTTAGTGTCTGAGTAGTCAGTGTTGGTGCGTGTGTCAGTGTTGGTGCGTATGTCAGTGTTGGAGCGTGTGTCACCAGTGTTGGTGCGTGTGTCACCAGTGTTGGTGCGTGTGTCACCAGTGTTGGTGCGTGTGTCACCAGTGTTGGTGCGTGTGTCACCAGTGTTGGTGCGTGTGTCACCAGTGTTGGTGCGTGTGTCACCAGTGTTGGTGCGTGTGTCATCAGTGTTGGTGCGTGTCACCAGTGTTGGTGCGTGTGTCACCAGTGTTGGTGCTTGTATAAACAGTGTTTGTGTGTGCATAAGCCAGCATCGCTCTCCAGCACAAACACACACACATACTGAACTATCAGAATAAAGCGAACTTACATCCCAACCAAGAACAGTTAATGAGCTCCGAAGCACCAGGAGGCTGTTTATAACAATAACAACAGTTGATTGGGAAGTTTTCAGGGTTTAAACTGTTTAATAAATCTAACCAAAGCCGTCAAAGATTGAGGAAAGATGAACACGTTCGTAAGTGCTTGCGTAACTGCTTCGTGAATCTGGCCCCCTGGTGACTAGGAGACTTGAGTATCCAGGAGTGCCCGCACTCAACACCTGGTGACTAGGTAGAGGGCCCTGCTTGACCGTTGTCAAGGTAGAGGCCCCCTTCACCGTTGTCAAGGCAGAGGCCCCCTTCACCGTTGTCAAGGCAGAGGCCCCCCGTTCACCGTTGTCAAGGTAGAGGCCCCTTCACCGTTGTCAAGGCAGAGGCCCCCTTCACCGTTGTCAAGGCAGAGGCCCCCTTCACCGTTGTCAAGGCAGAGGCCCCCCTTCACCGTTGTCAAGGTAGAGGCCCCCTTCACCGTTGTCAAGGTAGAGGCCCCTTCACCGTTGTCAAGGCAGAGGCCCCCTTCACCGTTGTCAAGGCAGAGGCCCCCTTCACCGTTGTCAAGGTAGAGGCCCCCTTCACCGTTGTCAAGGCAGAGGCCCCCTTCACCGTTGTCAAGGCAGAGGCCCCCCTTCACCGTTGTCAAGGCAGAGGCCCCCCTTCACCGTTGTCAAGGCAGAGGCCCCCCTTCACCGTTGTCAAGGCAGAGGCCCCCCTTCACCGTTGTCAAGGTAGAGGCCCCCTTCACCGTTGTCAAGGCAGAGGCCCCCTTCACCGTTGTCAAGGCAGAGGCCCCCCTTCACCGTTGTCAAGGCAGAGGCCCCCCCTTCACCGTTGTCAAGGCAGAGGCCCCCCTTCACCGTTGTCAAGGCAGAGGCCCCCCTTCACCATTGTCAAGGCAGAGGCCCCCTTCACCGTTGTCAAGGCAGAGGCCCACCCTTCACCGTTGTCAAGGTAGAGGCCCCCCTTCACCGTTGTCAAGGTAGAGGCCCCTTCACCGTTGTCAAGGCAGAGGCCCCCCTTCCCCGTTGTCAAGGCAGAGGCCCCCTTTACCGTTGTCAAGACAGAGGGCCCCCTTCACCGTTGTCAAGGCAGAGGCCCCCTTCACCGTTGTCAAGGCAGAGGCCCCCCATCACCGTTGTCAAGGCAGAGGCCCCCCTTCACCGTTGTCAAGGCAGAGGCCCCCCTTCACCGTTGTCAAGGCAGAGGCCGCCTTCACCGTTGTCAAGGCAGAGGCCCCCCTTCACCGTTGTCAAGGCAGAGGCCCCCCTTCACCGTTGTCAAGGCAGAGGCCCCCTTCACCGTTGTCAAGGCAGAGGCCCCCCCTTCACCGTTGTCAAGGCAGAGGCCCCCCTTCACCGTTGTCAAGGCAGAGGCCCCCCATCACCGTTGTCAAGGCAGAGGCCCCCCTTCACCGTTGTCAAGGCAGAGGCCCCCCTTCACCGTTGTCAAGGCAGAGGCCCCTTCACCGTTGTAAAGGCAGAGGCCCCCCTTCACCGTTGTCAAGGCAGCGGCTCCCCCTTCACCATTGTCAAGGCAGAGGCCCCCCTTTCACCGTTGTCAAGGCAGAGGCCCCCCTTCACCATTGTCAAGGCAGAGGCCCCCCATCACCGTTGTCAAGGCAGAGGCCCCCCTTCACCGTTGTCAAGGCAGAGGCCCCCCATCACCGTTGTCAAGGCAGAGGCCCCCCTTCACCGTTGTCAAGGCAGAGGCCCCCCCTTCACCGTTGTCAAGGCAGAGGCCCCATCACCGTTGTCAAGGCAGAGGCCCCCCTTCACCGTTGTCAAGGCAGAGGCCCCCCCCTTCACCGTTGTCAAGGCAGAGGCCCCCCTTCACCGTTGTCAAGGCAGAGGCCCCCCTTCACCGTTGTCAAGGCAGAGGCCCCCCATCACCGTTGTCAAGGCAGAGGCCCCCTTCACCGTTGTCAAGGCAGAGGCCCCCCATCACCGTTGTCAAGGCAGAGGCCCCCCATCACCGTTGTCAAGGCAGAGGCCCCCCATCACCGTTGTCAAGGCAGAGGCCCCCCATCACCGTTGTCAAGGCAGAGGCCCCCTTCACCGTTGTCAAGGCAGAGGCCCCCCATCACCGTTGTCAAGGCAGAGGCCCCCCATCACCGTTGTCAAGGCAGAGGCCCCCCATCACCGTTGTCAAGGCAGAGGCCCCCCATCACCGTTGTCAAGGCAGAGGCCCCCCTTCACCGTTGTCAAGGCAGAGGCCCCCCTTCACCGCTGTCAAGGCAGAGGCCCCCCATCACCGTTGTCAAGACAGAGGCCCCCCATCACCGTTGTCAAGGCAGAGGCCCCCCATCACCGTTGTCAAGGCAGAGGCCCCCCATCACCGTTGTCAAGGCAGAGGCCCCCTTCACCGTTGTCAAGGCAGAGGCCCCCCTTCACCGCTGTCAAGGCAGAGGCCCCCCATCACCGTTGTCAAGACAGAGGCCCCCCATCACCGTTGTCAAGGCAGAGGCCCCCCATCACCGTTGTCAAGGCAGAGGCCCCCCATCACCGTTGTCAAGGCAGAGGCCCCCTTCACCGTTGTCAAGGCAGAGGCCCCCCCCCTCACCACCACAGCCACATTTGGGACACCTTCACTGTAGAAATGATTAAGGGTCGCGTCCTTCACCAGTACCTAATCATAATGTTCATATAGTGAAGCGAATCCGGGCACCCTCCCGTCATCGTCCAATCACAGCACACGCAAGTCAACAGCCAATGAGAACACGCGGCCACGAGTTCAAACGGTTGTACACTGGAGGACCAATGAGGCGCAGCGAATAAGAATAAGGTTTTAAGGAAGCAAAATGGTGAAACAGAGGACAATATTCATGGTCCATTATCCTTCTGTGATAATATTAAATATCGATCTTCTGACCATGTACTGCACTCACTCACTCAACTCACACGTGCACACTGTGTGTGTGTGTGTGTGTGTGTGTGTGTGTGTGTGTGTGTGTGTGTGTGTGTGTGTGTGGTGTGTGTGTGTGTGTGTGTGTATGTGTGTATGTGTGTGTGTGTGTGTGTGTGTGTATGTGTGTATGTGTGTGTGTGTGTGTGTGTATATGTACTCACCTAATTGTGCTTGCGGGGGTTGAGCTTTGGCTCTTTGGTCCCGCCTCTCAACTGTCAATCAACTGGTGTACAGATTCCTGAGCCTACTGGGCTCTTATCATATCTACACTTGAAACTGTGTATGGAGTCAGCCTCCACCACATCACTGCCTAATGCATTCCATTTATTAACTACTCTGACACTGAAAAATTCTTTCTAACGTCTCTGTGGCTCATCTGGGTACTAAGTTTCCACCTGTGTCCCTTGTTCGTGTCCCACCGTGGTGAAGAGTTTGTCTTTGTCCGCCCTGTCAATCCCCTGAGAATTTTGTAGGTGGTTATCATGTCTCCCCTTACTCTTCTGTTTTCCAGGGATGTGAGGTTCAGCTCCTTTAGCCTTTCCTCGTAGCTCATTCCTCTCAGTTCCGGGACGAGCCTGGTGGCATACCGCTGAATCTTCTCTAACTTTGTCTTGTGTGTGTGTGTGTGTGTGTGTGTGTGTGTGTGTGTGTGTGTGTGTGTGTGTGTGTGTGTGTGTGGGTGTTGTGTTTTAGTTATATTAATCATATCTTTTTAACCGTGAAAACATTACTGTGTACTTGCTAAGGTTGAACCCCACGCCTCGCTACAAACCTCCATGTGCACTTTGCACCAGCAACAACAGCAACAACAACGTAAATTGCAACTGCGCCAAGCTAAAAATTAGAAGCCATCGGTGGACTCAATATATGTACTGAAGGAGGAGGTAGCGAGCGCTGGCCAGCGAGCTTCGTGCCATAATTACAGAGTTGGCGCCACCAGAAAAACTTTTGCCGTGTCTGCTTGCAATTCGACACGGAACGCCTTGCTTTACCTCAGCGAGGAGGAGGAGAGGGAGGAAGAGGGAAGAGGAGGAGAGGAAGAGGAGCAAGAAGAGACAATACAACTAGCAGGCGATATAATTGTGACAGTGCACAGCTATCAACAGACAGACAACGGGCGGGAACGGCTTCCAATGAAGCAACGCGAAGGTTAGCAATCTCAAGGGTGAAATTTACCCTTAACAGTAATGTTGGTCACTATCAATACTTTAAGGTCCGTGAAGAGTGCAACACTGCCATTTTACAACCACTTACTGCATGAGAACCAATTATGCATAATGAGAGGTTTCTGTAAGCTGTTAAAGACGGGGATATTATAATCCTGAACTGCGACCGTCACATAATGTACGCGCGCCCCCGCGCGCGTCGAGGCGCACTGAAGCCATGCAACCTATAATCTGAACACCGAACTTTTCAAGTTTTATTAATACTTAACCTACCATTGCATCAACTTAAATCAGTTTAACGAGAATATAAAGTTATAAAATATAGATTTACAGAATCTCTTATACAGTTGTTTGCAAACAATATAATTAGAATGGTTCTACTTATTTTTAATAAACTATGCTTGTCCACTTGTTGGTGGTTGACGTGTTAATACAGGTTCTGAACATGGTACTTTAACTCCACAGTGGAACTGGTGGCACGCAGCCCTGTCATCACATTAGTCCTAGCAGTGCCCCAACACACCACACCTATCCACCACACCACTACCACCACCCACACCACTACCACCACTACCACACCAACTACCACCCATACTACCACTACACCACACCACTACCACCCACCACACCACTACCACCACTACACCACTGACCCCCAGACCACACCACTATCACCTTCCACACCTATCAACAGAACCACACCACAACACTACGACTACCACCTACCACAACCACCACACTAACAACCACTTCTACCACCAGCCCACAGACACTACCACCACACACACCACCCACCACACCACACCCACTAACTCACCTCCACACCACCAACCACAGCCACAACACTACCACCACACACACCACCCCATCACCACCACCTACCACACCACCACCACACCCACTACCACCACCACCACCACACCATACCACCACACCACACCACTACCACACCACGACACACAACCACCACCAACCAACACCCATGCTTGAAGGATACGAAAATGGATGCTGGTCGGTTCTCTAGGAGCAGGAATCGTGGCAACTGTTACCATCATGGGCACTAAAAAATGTCATTAATGGGAACAGCAACGTTGTGATTTTCTCAGCTTGGTGGCAATGATGGAGTGAAGCATTGCTCAGTTATATAGAGCAATGTCTGAGGGTATTACTGCCAAAGGAGGTATCCTGGCCATTTGTGGTATTTTCTCAAGAAAACTTTTTGGTAATGAATGACTGCCTAAGGTAATTTGAAACCTGTTGAAAAAACTAATATTAAAAATTAGAAAACCTTTATTGACAACCTGGACAACATTTATGGCAAAATTGACAGTACGAGTTTTGTAAACAGGTGGATACAGGAGCAGACGACTTCCGACTCCTGTTAGCCGGCTCCCATTTTCTAATGGAAGCCGGTGGCTGAGCAGGACAGAACACTGGACGCGTGACCTGTGATCACCGAGTTCGATCCCGGGCGCCGGCGAGAAACGATGTGCAGAGTTTCTTTCACCTTGATGCCCCTGTTACCTAGCAGTAAATGGTACCTGGGAGTTAGTCAGCTGTCCGGGCTGCTTCCTGGGGGTGGAGGCCTGGTTGAGGACCGGGCCGCGGGACACTAAAGCCCCGAATCATCTCTCAAGATAACCTCAAGGCTTAGAACGCTCCTCTTCCTGTAACTCATGATAAGTCTTGCCCGCTAGTTTTGCCTGGAACACGACCCGCCAATCGCTTAATAGGTACCCAGTACTGCTGCGTGAACAAAGGCGTAAATGTTAAGGATTGGAGCCTAATCAACCCTCCCTGGGCCAACTCGAACCCAAACCAAATCACTGCAGGGGGGCGGTGGGCAAGTGTTACCAGGATTGGGTTGGTATTTATCCACAACAAGAGTAAACAAATTAGAACGGCCAGTTGGCGCAAACTATTTTGCTATTAATTATAATTTAAATAATTAGAAGTTAGAAGTCTGGGTTTGTGATGGGGGGAGAGGGAGGGCGGGGGGGGGGGGAGGTGAGGTTATGGACCTGGAGAAGAACCTTAGATGATGCTGGAGAGTGAAATTCCAGAAATATGAGGTCATTTACGTGCTCTAGGGATAACGAAGGTGGCGAAGGCTTGTAGGTATACAATATATACACATAACGCCCTAGAGGATACTACACAAATACCAGTATTCTATCCATACAACCGACGCGTTCAAAGGCACTTTTGTGGACATGATAGAGGCTATGCAAGTACAGGAAGATGAATGATTGTCGACCTTAAGGAACAATTAACACAACACCAAGACTCTGCCCACAGGAGGCCAGACAACCCACTTTATTTGTTAAATAATAATGTAATAATATATGTTGACAAAGTTGTCAAAGTTGACAAAGAATCTCTGATCAAAGTCAAGGAATGACAACATACACACACAGATCGCAACACACAAATGAGTCACACAGATGCCAGCAAGAACTTCTGTTAAATAAAATGGAACGAATTACAAGAAGTGGTGGAAATTATTCTGTTACACATCTTTAAAATCTAAACACACACAAAAAACAATTTAATAATGCGTAACTTAATCCAGCAAGCATGTGTAGGTAGGGACACGACGGGCTCTCAGAAAGTTCTTAAGAGATGCCATTTGGTGCTGACCTTCCACTGAGACTGTGACCTTTATCGTTACTGAAAATTTAATCCCTTTGTGCCAGACTGAGGAGGCTCTATAGCTATACTGCTTCAGGCCAAACTTTGGTCCCCCATGTCCATGACCTCAGTGTGAACCTACCTTGGGGGTACATGAGCTCAAGTGTTATTGACCTTCACTTGACTCATAGTGACCCTGATGATCAAACTCATTGTGACCCCTGGCC
>WNGS01066681.1:5666154-5677597 GCA_020271785.1 Procambarus virginalis | reverse complement strand
CCATACAGCACTTCTTTAAAGTCAATCACACGTCCTCGCTCCCTTAGAGACTCTGCAAGTTGTTCCCAGAAGAAAACTATAAAATACAGTACTTGTTTATCTTGTACAGAAGAACCAGAATCTCCAAAACTACACTAAACACCAACATTTAATATACTGTACTATTTGCTATGTGGGAGTGATACACATGTAAATGTAGCAACAGAAACATTATATCCTTTACTAAAAATAGCACATGCCCAAAATAAAATGAAAACATAATGATTTAAATCATAAAATGAGTAAAGAAGTTTTTTTAAAAAATTACATAATAAATAAAAACTTATATGCATAGAGAAACATAGTACAGTGAAATATGTAGCAAGGATGAGAAGGCATGATAATATAATGGGCAAACATGGTTGAAACTTACATCTCTTACTGATGAAGTGCTGACTACAAGTACGCAGCGGGAAGTAGGAACGGTCAAATTTAAGAGATAGTTTTCTGATAGGTTTCACATCCAAATAAAAATTACCTCTTCTTAAATGTTCAAGGAGTATTCCCCCCACAACGCTCAACATTGCTACTGGACTGCATTCCCCACAATGTTCAACATTGCCACTGGACTGTGCAAAGCCTTATTATTAGTTGTATAATGTTATCTACATTAGCATAAATTATGGTTTCATTTGGTTTGCAAGCAAAGTGCTGTCATACTAGTGTACATACACTGCCTGTTCAATCAGAGACTGGCTGCAGGGACATTAATTCCTAGAATGAACAAAAGGTAGGTAGATAGCAAAGGCAGCTGTGCTTATTATTGCATATAAAACCAGTTTCTATTACTGTACTGTATAAACATATCTTTGAAGGAACCCCCCCACCCCTAAGAATTACTCGGCTGTGACCTGAGGTGCTGATCTGGATTTTATTCAGTATTTGCAATATATTCCTCTTCATCACTAAGATCTTCCAGCATCTGCAAAGTTTTGCAATTTTTCACAGTATCTTTCAATGGTCTCTAGTGTGGTCATGCTGCACAGTTATTGGCTGGAAGGTAATGTGCCAGCCATATTGTCAATGCTTTCTAAGGCCCTGAAAGGAAACTAGAGCTCTCAGGATATTTTCTTTCCAATATGGCATATGACCCCAGAGCCATCTAGGAATGGTTTATGTAAGCATACACCAGCCATGACTTGTAAGGAACCAGTACTGTGAGAAATCATCTCTTTGCCATTTGAGTAATCCACCAATCATTGCTGGATGACTGGAAAAGTGCCGAGACTTAAACTATGTGTTTAAACTTAAAGTAAATGTACACTACCTTCAATTTGCTTACAAGTTTGTTTAATAACTTTTTAATTCAAAGATTTAATTAAATTCATTGTAGAAACATGTTTGGTAAATGTTGTGTATCTTTTAATATTTACTGAATTCTACATTTACCAGTAAAGACCTTGTTATTTCTTATTCTAGAGTGAAGTAACTTAGAAGAATCAAGCATTTTTATGAATTGATGTAAGATTAAAACATTTATAATAATACCCTGTAATAGGTCCAGATATGATTCACAATGAAAGGAAAACAATGAACTACTGCCATATCTTCCAAGATACAATGTTTACTACCATTTACTTAAGGTGTTTTTTAGGCATTTAAAAGTTTTATAATACGATACCGTATATATAAAACAGTCATACTGCCACATACATATATATATATAAAAGAAGTAAACATCAAGAAGTTGTCAGAAAGCTGTGTCAACTTCAAAACGTTGCATCCCAAGATCAATGTTCCAAGTTGACTTAGCGTTCACCAGAAAAGCAACTTATCTCATAGACACAGATTCTCTCATATAATTTTGTTTTCAAAGTAGTACAGTACTGTACTATACGGAATTTCTATATAGTGCACCTGAATGACAACATTAATGCTCATATAAGGAGGATTTGAATATCCATCCAAATCGGTTAATTCTCATATATTTCAATTTCTAGAATGGGCCATTCAAATGACTCAGTATTATTCTTGCTGATGAACCAGTTAACATGTAATTGCTTATATAAGAAACCAACAGCATAAGTGGATCAGACAGCCCCGTGGTACAGCCCTGACAAGTGACGTCGAGAACCATGCTAGGCAAAAACTTATTTTATGTACAGTGTTTTTCACCATAATTTATGTTTGAAGCTTTGTAGGTCTTATTCAGAAGGAAAGATGTGTACAGTATGCAGAAAATGTCATAAGGCAAGAAGTATCATTGAAAATGCCTACCTGAAACTGAGAGAATGAGAAAGAAATGCTGTACGCCAAGTCTTGTGCCAACTTTTGACTATGAAGATGCAGCGGCACTGAGATGTGCCAATGGTAATGCCCATTGTAAGTGTAAGTTACATGAAGCTCTTCACTTAATAGTGCAGGAAAAATCAAACATCATGCAGAGTTTATTGTGATACACCAATGGCTAATAGTGTAAACTAAGGTTATACTGCTTACCTCTAGGATACAGGCCTGGAAAATATTTGTGAAATATTAAATTTATTCATCTAAATTAAAATGTAAGTTTATAGTTATCAATATTTTTTTTGTACAAACAGATTAAGAAAAAATATTATAACTACAATATTTTAATGGTACGTATGTGCATAACTATTGTGAACCTGGATCTAAGAGACCCCTGAACATAAGTAAATATTACCTGTTAATAATTTCCATCACATCTCGTATTGCATCAGCCAATCCCTCAGTCATACCAGAAGTGGGTTTATGTCGTGGATTGGCATTGCCTGGTTGGTAAGCTGCCTTGCTCACAAAGTCCCAATGCAATACTTCCTCTTCAGAGCCTGCCATCCACTTTTGTAGAGTTGCATCTGTGCCTAGTAAAAAGAAATAATATGTTAGCAACTTGCAAACAAATAACTAAAAAAAAAAAAAAATTAGAAATTATGGCTTATAAATCCAACACTGATTACAAGGGAGTTGGACCTTCTCCCTTATCAATGAGTTGATGAATAAAAGAGTTTTGAATAGTCTAAACATCTGTTTGTTTATCTTTATGCCTGTTTGAGTATCTTTAGCATTCTTCCCTACATTACTCTCCTATATTCCTGCAGCCTGTTGTCTAAAATGATGAATACGAAATGAGATAATGGAAAAAAATTAGATTGAATTATTTAAGATATGTAGTGCATATTAAGTTGCAAAAATACCCAATTGAATTTCAAAAAGTTTTTGTGAGGCAATAGGGAGACAAATGAGAAAAATATGGAGTAATATACTTGACCTAGAGTACTCAGGCAAAACAATGCATCAGAGATCACATAGATTCTATAAGTTAAATAATTACAAAGTTCTTTTATGGCTAAATTTATCATCGTACATCTCAGTTGCACCATTACACAGCAGGTACTCTACTGTATATTGATGGAAACCTCTCTTATTGCAAGAATTATACCCAGTACACGTTAAATATTGCAGCAACATTACCCAAATGATCAAGAAAGACTCCAGAGGCTGGTTCATTGAGACAAGGCATTGGTAGTCCTGCCTCTTCACTGGTTTTTGCCAGTTCACGGATGAGACGTACTATCTCTGCCTCACTCGATCGTATGTTTAAACCCTGAGAAATGAAGATATGGAAATAAGATTTGAGGATCTTCAAATGGCAAAAGTAATATATTTTATATAAGCCAAAGAGTACTATAATTTACTAAATAAAGCACGTAATGTAATATTGTACTTCTTTAGTGAAAGTGATATACAACATAATACTATATAGTCGAGTCCCCTATATCCAGGTCCTATGTACAGTACAGTATCTGGAATTCTCAACATTCTGACAGCATGTACCTGTTTACATGCTGTCATCTTGCTGTACAATACTGTATATGAATCTGAAAGCAACTTTTAGAAGACAAGTTAAGATGGATGTAATAAATTCTCACTTAAACATAATAATTGCAGAAATAGACTGGCCTTTCTTTCCCCCAGTACATTCTGATATTTAAGGTTATCCATGACTCCCAACCAGTTACTGGACAAGACTCAATAGTGCTTAACTTGGCTGCCAGTGGCGTATACACCACAGCACTATGTCGGTGACCCAAGGTCACTCTGTCTGCACAAGACAACCTGGTAGATCGTGAATATGAACTAAGAAAAGCCATGGCCAGACTATGGGTTGGCCATTAGTGCTCTCATGGTCATGCCTATTTATACAGAACTATTCCTCCCCCCCCACCACCACCACCACCACCAAAAAAGCAATCTGAATATGACAACAAAACTGCTTGGGATAGGCACAACTACATACCTGAATATAAGAATGGAGTCGATAAAGATGAGTGTGATTTTTAATCGGGTGCAGGGTAATGGCTCGGTGAACCTCGCGCTGTTTAAGTGCACCCGTAAAGGCTTCCGTGCCGCTGCTATTGTGATATAAAATACTCTGCATCTGGAACAATGATTATACCAGTACATTATTCATTTTAACTTTTATAAAAATTACAACTTTAGATTATAGTATTATGCTGAATGTCCAAAAAATAAAAATGTCTTTGTTGTCTTCAGGAGATCACTACATGTTGCTTCAGTTTCACTGATTGGTTTCTGTGAAACAGTGATTTCACCGTTTCACTGACAGCTAACTTAACATATAGTTTAAAATAAGAATATGATAAGACCTAGGAAAAGAGAACTTATTCTTCCCATTAAACTACTAATGAGTTGAATAGGATAAAAACCCACACTTGTGTATTTGTTAAATTTATGTCAAGAATTTACACCAAGTCTTTTGCACTCTCCTGAGTGCTTTGTCAAGGTCTGAGTGTGTCTTTAGGACGAGACTTACATCTCAATGTTTAAATCCAACATTTTTGACATTGAGATGCAAGTCTCGTTATAACCTCAATCCTTGACAAGCACTCTGTAGAGTGCGAAAGACTTGGTGTAAATTCTTTATGTAAATTTCACAAATACACAAGTGAGAGCTTTTATCCTATGTTATTATGTCTGTGACAAGACATTACCATTACTTAATGAGTCGAATGGTAATTTGGAACACTCAACTCTGCAACACAAGGCGAGTACTTTCCCACCTGATCTAATAAGCTCTCACACTCCTGCTCACTCAATCTCCCCTGCCCCCCCTTCCACACACCAACAGGTGTTCCTGCAAGAATTGTAGGAGAAGAAGGAAGGAAGGACGGGCAGTGGGCAGTCAGCAACAAAAACATGAAGTGTCCAGTGAAAGCTTTGCTTGCAGGCACTCACTCCTGCATTGATTCTAACTGGTACTGATGCCGACGCCAAAGCATCAACTTTTGTGAACGACTGCGTAACAGATATTAACAAACAGATAAATTCAGCAAAGGAAATATTAGTTAAATAAATTTAGTGGGTGAAATGGAAAGGAGAGAGAGGGAGAAGCAGAACGAAGAGGCATGAGTTACGATGAAAGGCTGAGTGAATTGCACCTCACGTCGCTGGAAGAATTTATTGGGTAGTCAAGGATGGGTAGCCTATGATGAGTGAGTGTTGAGAGCGCCAGCATATACAGTGGCCTCAGTGCTGACAACAGACTGGGCTATGATCCCTCGCTGACTTGGTGTAGAAAGGCGTGCGGTCAGCTGACACCCCTGGATAGCTACCAGTCCTTACTAACTCAGCCGTTCTCTAGCTTGCTGCTTCACTACCCCTCCCTACCTCCATTACCACCAACTACCATCACCATTTCACACAAGCCACCATCACTATTAGCAACAAGTTATTATCTCACACAGCTATCACGGTATTTATCTCAATTTACTTGAAGGCCACTATCTACCTAGTGGGCTCAACGAGGGACAAGAAGCAGGCGGCTTGCCAAAGATCTCCCCCCCTCCATTATTCTTGGCGATTTTTACAAATTAATTTTTAATAGATCATAAACTTATCCAATTTATATAATTTGTTTGGTATTCTATTTTGTGTTGACATACTTAGAACCTTATTAATATCCCCTGTGTCATAACCTTCCATTTATGTCTATACAGTACATCAGTAATGTCACCACTTACTCTTCGATTCCTCTGCTCTTGTAATTACACCTTTGCAGTACATCTCCTGTGCCAGGTGAGTACGATGGGTTCACCATAGCCCGTGCTACTTGGAACTTTGTGTTCCCGGTAGCTGAATTTAAAGCAACATCATTGTAATTACACCCGCCACTTACCTGGGTGAATTCTAGTAGCTACTTTCCCACAAATAGTGTCTTTTACTTAATTTAGCCACTTTTGTATCATTTGTGTACTTTGCCTAAATCACCCTGTAGTAATTTTCGGCATTTTTCTCATCAGTTTCGCATATACAAGCATCGACACGAGAAATTCTTTAGCCTTCTTTAGGTGTAATTTTCATGGGGTCCAGACAAAACCCCTTCTCTCAGTTGGTTAAATTGAAAACGAGACAAAAAGCACCATTATTTTTTGGACTTAAACAACACTTAATACCATTATAATTATTTCGGACTTTAATATCATTTAATATTATAATTAGGAGAAAATATAATTTATGTAATTTAATACTGAAGTAAGGTTAGGCTAGAGGTTTTGTCCTAAACTAAATATTCATATATGAAGAAAGCTGTGGGTGCTAGGATTGAGAGCCGCATTCCACTACGTGTATTCACCTAGTTGTGTTTGAGCTTTGGCTCTTTGGTCCCGCCTCTCAACCGTCAATCTACTGGTGTACAGATTCCTGAGCTTCTCGAGCTCCATCATATTTACATTTGAAGCTGTGTATGGAGTCAGCCTCCACCACATCACTTCCTAGTGCATTCCATTTACTAACTATTCTGACACTGAAAATGTTCTTTCTAATATCTCTGTGGCTCATTTGGGCACTCAGTTTCCACCGGTGTCCCCTTGTTCGTGTAACACCCGTCTTAAACAATCCTACCCGCGTGTGCGTGCGCGCGCGTGTGCGTGTGTGCGTGCGTGCGTGCGTGTGCGTAGGGGGGGGGTGCTTGCTGCCCGTGACTCCTTGAAAAAACAGTATGGATGGATGGGCGGTGAGTGAGGGTGGGGGAAGAGGAGAAAGGGAAAAGAAAAGGAGGGAGACAAAAAGAGGGGAACAAAAAAAGAAAGAGGCAGCGAGAACGTCGGAGGAAAAATAAATATAAATTAAAAGCCTCGAGTTAAACAGACGATATAGATCACAATATACACAATAGGACACAGGCCCCAAACCTGGATGCCTCATCAAGCGTGTGTACTCATTTAGTTGAGCTCTGGCTCTTGGGTCCCGCGTCTCAACTGTGGGCACCCCAGCCACGCTCACCATCATAACTCAAGTCTTACAAAATTACACACACAAGCCCACTGTGCTTTCTGACAAGTTTGTGTGTAACGCGACACTTTGTTTTAATGACTGCTTCGGTAATTGTCCCCCTCCTTCTTGAGGCCCCAAACTATGTATTAACTGCAACATATAATTATTTTGACGGGGACAGGAAACCTGGGTGTGTGTATACTCATCTAATTGTGCGTGCATGGGTTGAGCTTGGGCTCTTTGGCCCCGCCTATCAACTGGTGTACAGGTTCCTGAGTCTACTGGCTCTATCATATCTACATTTGAAACTGTGTATGGAGTCAGCCTCCACCACATTACTGCCTAATGCATTCCATCCGTTAACTACTCTGACACTGAAAAAGTTCTTTCTAACGTCCCTGTGGCTCATTTGGGTACTCAGTTTCCACCTGTGTCCTCTTGTTCGCGTACGTGTGTTACACAGTTTATCCTTATCTGTCAATTCCTCTGATAATTTTGTAGGTAGTGATCATGTCTCCCCCTTACCCTTCTGTCTTCCAGTGTCGTGTGGTGCATTTCACACAGCCTTTCCTCGTAATCCATGCCTCTTAGTTCTGGGACTAGCCTAGTGGCATATACCTCTGAACTTTTTCCAGCTTCGTCTTGTGCTTGACAAGATACGGGCTCCATGCTGGGTCCGCATATTCCAGAATAGGCTTTACATATGGTATACAAGGTTCGGAATGTGTGTGTCTGTCTGTGTGTACACAAATCAATCATTTATATACATTCCGTCGATTATAATAGTCATTTATATTAACCACCAAATATCATATTAACTGTCTTAGAAATAGTACACTAATAGGTAAATACATTAGGGACAAAGCGACAATTACCGTGCCCTCGTTAAACAAAATAATGCCGTATATTTATAGAGCTTCACTGTGAAGCTCATCAAATGTCAGGTGTAAAATGATGTTCCCCACACATTTCAAACATCAACAATCCTCACATATTTCGACCGTGATAATCAACCTCATTTACCCCAACATTTCGACAAAGACTAGATACCGTGAACCAAGTTCTCACAGACAGATAGAAAAAAATAGAAAAACAAAAACATCAATAAGAATTATTATTAGGTGGGATTGCCAGAGTCATATGACACCGCCTACCGAGGCAGCGAGAGAGGCCAAGTACGGGATGGCGAACACTGGCTTCCTCGTCAGTAGTAGCACCCACCCCCTTTTCAACAGCGGCGTTTCCCTGACCCAGACTCTGACCACGCTTACTTGACCCTCGCCAAAGCACACACAAGTGCTCCCTTTAGCACGCTAAGGCGGTACCAGAGAGGGGGGGACGCAAGTATAGCTCAGAACACATTTTTCGACTGGTGACAATTGTCCTCTGCTCCACCGTCTACGGCATGCGGGAATAAGCACAAATCTGGGTCACGACTTCCCGTGAGTCAGCGCCTCTCCTACGCTTATCCGAAGAGCGACGAGGCTTAGCTTGGGGGGGTCGTGTTTCCTGCCATGTCCACCTAAGCACGTCTCTAAATAAATTTATTTATACATGATCTGAATGTCCAGGATCAGGTTGCCGGGGAGAGGGGGGGGGGGCGCTTAAACTGCTGCGTAAATTGCCACATGGTCAGTGTTGATGAGGGTTAAGGGGTGTGGATGGGGACGCAGGTAGCTGAATAGGCAGCCACGTGGTCAATGTTGACTAGGTGAAGACCACGGTAGCTGAATAAATAGCCACGTGAGCAGTGTTGATGAGAGTTCGTGAGGGGGGGGGGGCGAGGAAGCCGATCAACAGCCACGACGGGAGGGGAGGGGGGGGGGTGTCAATGAAGTGGTTAATGTGGCAGTAATAGGTCGGGTCCCAAGTGCTACGCCATAACTAGCCACGTGGTCACTGTTGACGGGGAGGCTCCAGGGTGCTCTGTAAGCAGCTACAGAGCACCCTGGATAATCTATCCACTTAGTCATCCACTTCCATTTGCCTTCGTATATCGCTGTCTAATTTTTTCTGGATGTTTCTTTCCTATGGCTAAAAATATAGTTTTCATTATTTATTTCCGAAACTCTTATGTTTATGCGTTGCCAGCTCTGTTGCATCTATTCCGATTCTCTTCTGTACCTGTTTCCTTGGCATCGTCTAGACTGAACCATGGGTTGTTTCAATGTACTTATTAAATTACAGTTGACATGTATCTCTCCAGCCTCTTGGCATATCTGACTTGACCCATCATTTCCTGGGCTGTCTTCCAGCTTCCTCTACACATTCACCAGGTACTCTTTTACTCGCCCACAATTTCCGTTTCTGTAGCCTACTCTCTTTTTCCCGGACTCCTTGACTTTTAGTCAATACTTTTAGAGAGTACTAACCAACCAGAATTAAGTAGCCAAGTTTCTGTGGATCTCCTCCCATGTTTTAATCTATGGAAATGAACGAGCAGATGTGCTGCTGCTGAAGGAGACTATATTGAATACTTCGTACCCGAGACTCTTCTACAAATTAGAGGTATTATCAGGCAACATCACAGGGACAAGGTACTGAGGAAAGGAGGATAGAAGCGCAAATCAGTGAATCTGTACGCTGGTACAACATGGTTGCAGCTGGCAATCCTAATCATTATGGACGAAGAGGTGGCGGCCGCGGGAGAGAAACAGTAATATACATATATCTTTGGAGATTAGGAATGAAAACAATAGTTCAGCAGCTGAGTTGCAGAATCTGTGGTGAGTGACGGACACCGCCTTGACCACTACCTACGAGAATGTGAACATCTGAGAGACATTAGAAATGTGTAGAATAATAAACCCCACATTGCTTGAGTTAGAAAAATACCATTTGGCAAATATAGACACTGTTCTTAAAAAATTCCCCCATTTTGCACCCGCAAGATAACGTAAGATTTTATGGGTTTGCAGATGTTAATCTTCTTGTTTGAGAAGCTGTTACCTTGAGACAGTTATTAAGTCCCAGCTGTGTCTGGGTACAAGTGACAGGATGAACAACCCAGCGGGTTTTCTTCCTATTGGGGAGTGTTGTACTTGCTGCTATAGCGGTGCGTCCACTCACAGAATGGGTGACGCTGCCCAATAAACTCGCCCCCTCGGGACAAAATTATATTAAATTAATGGTGGGTGGCTGCTAGTGAAGCGGAGGGAGGAGGGGGGATGAGGCTAGTGACCAGGCATGGAAATATCAAGATAAGTGACCCAGGCCACACCCAAATCAAACTTGACATACTCATGCCAAGAGAAAGTTCACACACACAACCACACACACACACACACACACACACACACACACACACACACACCCACACACACACACACACACACACACACACCAGGGAAACTTGACTTCAAGGACAACCACATTAACCGTTAGGACTTCCTAACCCCAAAAAATTCCTGAAAACCATTTCATTAACCTTAACTAACAATATAATAATTACTACACATTTACCGACAAACATTTGTAAACTATTCACACACGTATGTAAATCAGACAAAAAAAAAACACTTTCTTCATGAATGACTACATTTATAATAGAGTTACTTTACAAGAAGCTTCACTACATTACATAATCTACATGTCAAGACGGGCCCTGAAATGTAAATAAATTTTATAATGTTATCTTTCTTATCAGTGAGGCTGACGCGGGAGTGGATATGAAGGAGGAGCAATCAAGATGGAGCCAAAGCCACTGATATATTACATACTGCATAATCTAGCTGTTGAGATACGGTAGAGTGCGCCTCTAGGCACACTCGGGCAACATAATACCATCAGCACATATGGCAAAGTTTGCCTTCAGGAACACTTGAGCTTATACAAGTGGTAAGGTCACAGTCGACCTGTACAGTATCCGGGGGACTCTTGCCTACACTATGACTCTGTAGAGATTCTTTATAAGACAACAAACTCAACAGCTGTGGCCTTCAGAATTTACCACCCTCCTTGACGTTAATAACCTTACTACCAAGCAAGTGAACCAGCGTAATGTACACGCCTAGTTGTAATTGTGGGGTTGAGCTCTGGCTCTTTGGTCCCGCCTCTCAACTGTTGTACAGATTCCTGAGCCTACTGGGCTCTATCATATCTACATTTGAAAACTGTGTATGAAGTCAGCCTCCACCACATCACTGCCTAATGC
>WNGS01066681.1:5638200-5662260 GCA_020271785.1 Procambarus virginalis | reverse complement strand
ATTCCATCCGTTAACTACTCTGACACTGAAAAGTTCTTTCTAACTCCCTGGGCTCATTTAGGTACTCGTTTTCCACCTGTGTTCCCTTGTTCGCGTCCACCCGGTTAAACATTTATCTTTATCTACCCTGTCAATTTCTCTGAGAATTTTGTAGGTAGTAATCATGTCTCTCCGAGCTCTTCCTGTCTTCCAGCGACGTGAGGTACATATCCCGCAGCCTTTCGTCGTAACTCATGCCTCTTAGTTCTTGGTACTAGCCTGTGTTAAGGAATAACTTGGATACTGAATAGAGATAGTACCATTACTTGTGTAAACAGGATCAGAAATACTGATCAATTTGCTAAAAATTCACAATACATATACACAAACATCATTTTGTTTACATACTGCATGCAGTTCTAGTGGAAGCCTTCTGTATGCAATGGAGACTGTATATTATTGTATATCATCACATACCTGCAAATAAGCATGTCTACGAACTGGCACAGTCATCTTTTCCCTCTGTATTTTTTGTAGAGGAGTAACATGTCTAGGATGTACTCTAAAGCCAGTGTTGGGTGCCACCTAATGTAGCCATACAGCACTTCTTTAAAGTCAATCACACGTCCTCGCTCCTTAGAGACTCTGCAAGTTGTTCCCAGAAGAAAACTATAAAATACAGTACTTGTTTATCTTGTACAGAAGAACCAGAATCTCCAAAACTACACTAAACACCAACAATTTAATATACTGTACTATTTGCTATGTGGGAGTGAATACACATGTAAATGTAGCAACAGAAACATTATATCCTTTACTAAAAATAACACATGCCCAAAATAACAAAATGAAAACATAATGATTTAAATCATAAAAATGAGTAAAGAAGTTTGTTTAAAAATTACATAATAAATAAAAAACTTATATGCATAGAGAAACATAGTACAGTGAAATATGTAGCAAGGATGAGAAGGGCATGATAATATAATGGGCAAACATGGTTGAAACTTACATCTATCTTACTGATGAAGTGCTGACTACAAGTACAGCAGCGGGAAGTAGGAACGGTCAAATTTAAGAGATAGTTTTCTGATAAGGTTTCACATCCAAATAAAAATTTACCTCTTCTTAAATGTTCAAGGAGTATTCCCCCACAACGCTCAACATTGCTACTGGACTGCATTCCCCACAATGTTCAACATTGCAACTGGACTGTGCAAAGCCTTATTATTAGTTGTATAATGTTATCTACATTAGCATAAATTATGGTTTCATTTGGTTTGCAAGCAAAGTGCTGTCATACTAGTGTACATACACTTGCCTAGTTCAATCAGAGACTGGGCTGCAGGGACATTAATTCCTAGAATGAACAAAAGGTAGGTAGATAGCAAAGGCAGCTGTGCTTATTATTGCATATAAAACCAGTTTCTATTACTGTACTGTATAAACATAATCTTTGAAGGTAACCCCCCCACCCACTAGAAATTACTCGGCTGTGACCTGAGTGTGCTGATCTGGATTTTATTCAAGTATTTGCAATATATTCCTCTTCATCACTAAGATCTTCCAGCATCTGCAAAGTTTTGCAATTTTTCACAGTATCTTTCAATGGTCTCTAGTGTGGTCATGCTGCACAGTTATTGGCTGGAAGGTAATGTGCCAGCCATATTGTCAAATGCTTTCTAAGGCCCTGAAAGGAAACTAGAGCTCTCAGGATATTTTCTTTCCAATATGGCATATGATCCCCAGAGCCATCTAGGAATGGTTTATGTAAGCATACACCAGCCATGACTTGTAAGGAACCAGTACTGTGAGAAATCATCTCTTTGCCATTTGAGTAATCCACCCAATCATTGCTGGATGACTGGAAAAGTGCCGAGACTTAAACTATGTGTTTAAACTTAAAGTAAATGTACACTACCTTCAATTTGCTTACAAGTTTGTTTAATAACTTTTTAATTCAAAAGATTTAATTAAATTCATTGTAGAAACATGTTTGGTAAATGTTGTGTATCTTTTAATATTTACTGAATTCTACATTTATACCAGTAAAAGACCTTGTTATTTCTTATTCTAGAGTGAAGTAACTTAGAAGAATCAAGCATTTTTATGAATTGATGTAAGATTAAAAACATTTATAATAATACCCTGTAATAGGTCCAGATATGATTCACAATGAAAGGAAAACAATGAACTACTGCCATATCTTCCAAGATACAATGTTTACTACCATTTATTTAAGGTGTTTTTTAGGCATTTAAAAGTTTTCTAATACGATACCGTATATATAAAACAGTCATACTGCCACATACATATATATAAAAGAAGTAAACATCAAGAAGTTGTCAGAAAGCTGTGTCAACTTCAAAACGTTGCATCCCAAGATCAATGTTCCAAGTTGACTTAGCGTTCACCAGGAAAGCAACTTATCTCAGACACAGATTCTCTCATATAATTTTGTTTTCAAAGTAGTACAGTACTGTACTATACGGAATTTCTATACTGTAGTGCACCTGAATGACAACATTAATGCTCATATAAGGAGGATTTGAATATCTATCCAAATCAGTTAATTCTCATATATTTCAATTTCTAGAATGGGCCATTCAAATGACTCAGTATTATTCTTGCTGATGAACCAGTTAACATGTAATTGCTTATATAAGAAACCAACAGCATAAGTGCATCAGACATCCCCGTGGTGCAGCCCTGACAAGTGACGTCGAGAACCATGCTAGGCAAAAACTTATTTTATGTACAGTGTTTTTCACCATAATTTATGTTTGAAGCTTTGTAGGTCTTATTCAAAAGGAAAGATGTGTACAGTATGCAGAAAATGTCATAAGGCAAGAAGTATCATTGAAAATGCCTACCTGAAACTGAGAGAATGAGAAAGAAATGCTGTACGCCAAGTCTTGTGCCAACTTTTGACTATGAAGATGCAGTGGCACTGAGATATGCCAATGGTAATGCCCATTGTAAGAGTAAGTTACATGAAGCTCTTCACTTAATAGTGCAGGAAAAATCAAACATCATGCAGAGTTTATTGTGATACACCAATGGCTAATAGTGTAAACTAAGGTTATACTGCTTACCTCTAGGATACAGGCCTGGAAAATATTTGTGAAATATTAAATTTATTCATCTAAATCAAAATGTAAGTTTATAGTTATCAATATTCTTTTTGTACAAACAGATTAAGAAAAAAATATTATAACTGTACAATATTTTAATGGTACGTATGTGCATAACTATTGTGAACCTGGATCTAAGAGACCCCTGAACATAAGTAAATATTACCTGTTAATAATTTCCATCACATCTCGTATTGCATCAGCCAATCCCTCAGTCATACCAGAAGTGGGTTTATGTCGTGGATTGGCATTGCCTGGTTGGTAAGCTGCCTTGCTCACAAAGTCCCAATGCAATACTTCCTCTTCAGAGCCTGCCATCCACTTTTGTAGAGTTGCATCTGTGCCTAGTAAAAAGAAATAATATGTTAGCAACTTGCAAACAAATAACTAAAAAAAAAAAAAAATTAGAAATTATGGCTTATAAATCCAACACTGATTACAAGGGAGTTGGACCTTCTCCCTTATCAATGAGTTGATGAATAAAAGAGTTTTGAATAGTCTAAACATCTGTTTGTTTATCTTTATGCCTGTTTGAGTATCTTTAGCATTCTTCCCTACATTACTCTCCTATATTCCTGCAGCCTGTTGTCTAAAATGATGAATATAAATGAGATAATGGAAAAAAATTAGATTGAATTATTTAAGATATGTAGTGCATATTAAGTTGCAAAAATACCCAATTGAATTTCAAAAAGTTTTTGTGAGGCAATAGGGAGACAAGTGAAAAATATGGAGTAATATACTTGACCCAGAGTACTCAGGTGAAACAATGCATCAGAGATCACATAGATTCTATAGGTAAATAATTACAAAGTTCTTTTATGACTAAATTTATCATCGTACATCTCAGTTGCACCATTACACAGCAGGTACTCTACTGTATATTGATGGAAACCTCTCTTATTGCAAGAATTATACCCAGTACACGTTAAATATTGCAGCAACATTACCCAAATGATCAAGAAAGACTCCAGAGGCTGGTTCATTGAGACAAGGCATTGGTAGTCCTGCCTCTTCACTGGTTTTTGCCAGTTCACGGATGAGACGTACTATCTCTGCCTCACTCGATCGTATGTTTAAACCCTGAGAAATGAAGATATGGAAATAAGATTTGAGGATCTTCAAATGGCAAAAGTAATATATTTTATATAAGCCAAAGAGTACTATAATTTACTAAATAAAGCACGTAATGTAATATTGTACTTCTTTAGTGAAAGTGATATACAACATAATACTGTATAGTCGAGTCCCCTATATCCAGGTCCTATGTACAGTACAGTATCTGGAATTCTCAACATTCTGACAGCATGTACCTGTTTACATGCTGTCATCTTGCTGTACAATACTGTATATGAATCTGAAAGCAACTTTTAGAAGACAAGTTAAGATGGATGTAATAAATTCTCACTTAAACATAATAATTGCAGAAATAGACTGGCCTTTCTTTCCCCCAGTACATTCTGATATTTAAGGTTATCCATGACTCCCAACCAGTTACTGGACAAGACTCAATAGTGCTTAACTTGGCTGCCAGTGGCGTATACACCACAGCACTATGTCGGTGACCCAAGGTCACTCTGTCTGCACAAGACAACCTGGTAGATCGTGAATATGAACTAAGAAAAGCCATGGCCAGACTATGGGTTGGCCATTAGTGCTCTCATGGTCATGCCTATTTATACAGAACTATTCCTCCCTCCCCCACCACCACCACCACCACCCAAAAAAGCAATCTGAATATGACAACAAAACTGTTTGGGATAGGCACAACTACATACCTGAATATAAGAATGGAGTCGATAAAGATGAGTGTGATTTTTAATCGGGTGCAGGGTAATGGCTCGGTGAACCTCGCGCTGTTTAAGTGCACCCGTAAAGGCTTCCGTGCCGCTGCTATTGTGATATAAAATACTCTGCATCTGGAACAATGATTATACCAGTACATTATTCATTTTAACTTTTATAAAAATTACAACTTTAGATTATAGTATTATGCTGAATGTCCAAAAACTAAAAATGTCTTTGTTGTCTTCAGGAGATCACTACATGTTGCTTCAGTTTCACCGATTGGTTTCTGTGAAACAGTGATTTCACTGTTTCACTGACAGCTAACTTAACATATAGTTTAAAATAAAAATATGATAAGACCTAGGAAAAGAGAACTTATTCTTCCCATTAAACTACTAATGAGTTGAATAGGATAAAAACCCACACTTGTGTATTTGTTAAATTTATGTAAAGAATTTACACCAAGTCTTTTGCACTCTCCTGAGTGCTTTGTCAAGGTCTGAGTGTGTCTTTAGGACGAGACTTACATCTCAATGTTTAAATCCAACATTTTAGACATTGAGATGCAAGTCTCGTTATAACCTCAATCCTTGACAAAGCACTCTGTAGAGCGCGAAAGACTTGGTGTAAATTCTTTATGTAAATTTCACAAATACACAAGTGAGAGTTTTTATCCTATGTTATTATGTCTGTGACAAGACATTACCATTACTTAATGAGTCGAATGGTAATTTGGAACACTCAACTCTGCAACACAAGGTGAGTACTTTCCCACCAGATCTAATAAGCTCTCACACTCCTGCTCACTCAATCTCCCCCTGCCCCCCCCCTTCCACACAGCAACAGGTGTTCCTGCAAGAATTGCAGGAGGAGAAGAAAGGAAGGACGGGCAGTGGGCAGTCAGCAACAAAAACATGAAGTGTCCAGTGAAAGCTTTGCTTGCAGGCACTCACTCCTGCATTGATTCTAACTGGTACTGATGCCGACGCCAAAGCATCAACTTTTGTGAACGACTGCGTAACAGATATTGACAAACAGATAAATTCTGCAAAGGAAATATTAGTTAAATAAATTTAGTGGGTGAAATGGAAAGGAGAGAGGGGGAGAAGCAGAACGAAGAGGCATGAGTTACGATGAAAGGCTGAGTGAATTGCACCTCACGTCGCTGGAAGAAGAATTTATTGGGTAGTCAAGGATGGGTAGCCTATGATGAGTGAGTGTTGAGAGCGCCAGCATATACAGTGGCCTCAGTGCTGACAACAGACTGGGCTATGATCCCTCGCTGACTTGGTGTAGAGAGGCGTGCGGTCAGCTGACACCCCTGGATAGCTACCAGTCCTTACTAACTCAGCCGTTCTCTAGCTTGCTGCTTCACTACTCCTCCCTACCTCCATTACCACCAACTACCATCACCATTTCACACAAGCCACCATCATTATTAGCAACACGAGATCTCACACAGCTATCACGGTATTTATCTCAATTTACTTGAAGGCCACTATCTACCTAGTGGGCTCAACGGGGGACAAGAAGCAGGCGGCTTGCCAAAGATCTCCCCCCCTCCATTATTCTTGGCGATTTTTACAAATTAATTTTTAATAGATCATAAACTTATCCAATTTATATAATTTGTTTGGTATTCTATTTTGTGTTGACATACTTAGAACCTTATTAATATCCCCTGTGTCATAACCTTCCCTTTATGTCTATACCGTACATCAGTAATGTCACCACTTACTCTTCGATTCCTCTGCTCTTGTAATTACACCTTTGCAGTACATCTCCTGTGCCAGGTGAGTACGATGGGTTCACCATAGCCCGTGCTACTTGGAACTTTGTGTTCCCGGTAGCTGAATTTAAAGCAACATCATTGTAATTACAACCGCCACTTACCTGGGTTGAATTCTAGTAGCCACTTTCCCACAAATAGTGTCTTTTACTTAATTTAGCCACTTTTGTATCATTTGTGTACTTTGCCTAAATCACCCTGTAGTAATTTTCGGCATTTTTCTGATCAGTTTCGCATATACAGGCATCGACACGAGGAATTCTTTAGCCTTCTTTAGGTGTAATTTTCATGGGGTCCAGACAAAACCCCTTCTCTCAGTTGGTTAAATTGAAAACGTGACAAAAAGCACCATTTTTTTGGACTTAAACAACACTTAATACCATTATAATTATTTCGAACTTTAATATCATTTAATATTATAATTAGGAGAAAATATAATTTATGTAATTTAATACTGAAGTAAGATTAGGCTAGAGGTTTTGTCCTAAACTAAATATTCATATATGAAGAAAGCTGTGGGTGCTAGGATTGAGAGCCGCATTCCACTACGTGTATTCACCTAGTTGTGTTTGAGCTTTAGCTCTTTGGTCCCGCCTCTCAACCGTCAATCTACTGGCGTACAGATTCCTGAGCTTCTCGAGCTCCATCATATTTACATTTGAAGCTGTGTATGGAGTCAGCCTCCACCACATCACTTCCTAGTGCATTCCATTTATTAATGCATTCCATCCGTTAACTACTCTGACACTGAAAAAGTTCTTTCTAACGTCCCTGTGGCTCATTTGGGTACTCAGTTTCCACCTGTGTCCCCTTGTTCGCGTACGTGTGTTACACAGTTTATCCTTAACTTCTCTGTCAATTCCTCTGATAATTTTGTAGGGAGTGATCATGTCTCCCTTTACTCTTCTGTCTTCCAGTGTCGTGTGGTGCATTTCACACAGCCTTTCCTCGTAATTCATGCCTCTTAGTTCTGGGACTAGCCTAGTGGCATATACCTCTGAACTTTTTCCAGCTTCGTCTTGTGCTTGACAAGATACGGGCTCCATGCTGGGGCCGCATATTCCAGAATAGGCTTTACATATGGTATACAAGGTTCAGAATGTGTGTGTGTTTGTGTGTACACAAATCAATCATTTATATACATTCCGTCGATTATAATAGTCATTTATATTAACCACCAAATTCATATTAACTGTCTTAGAAGTAGTACACTAATAGGTAAATACATTAGGGACAAAGCGACAATTTCCGTGCTCTCGTTAAACAAAATAATGCCGTACATTTATAGAGCTTCACTGTGAAACTCAACAAATGTCAGATGTAAAATGCTGTTCCCCACACATTTCAAACATCAACAATCTTCACATATTTCGACCGTGATAATCAACCTCATTTACCCCAACATTTCGACAAAGACTAGATACCGTGAACCAAGTTCTCACAGACAGATAGAACAAAAATAGAAAAACAAAAACATCAATAAGAATTATTATTAGGTGGGATTGTCAGAGTCATATGACACCGCCTACCCAGGCAGCGAGAGAGGCCAAGTACGGGATGGCGAACACTGGCTTCCTCGTCAGTAGCAGCACCCACCCCCTTTCAACAGCGGCGTTTCCCTGACCCAGACTCTGACCACGCTTACTTGACCCTCGCCAAAGCACACACAAGTGCTCCCTTTAGCACGCTAAGGCGGTACCAGAGAGGGGGGGACGCAAGTATAGCTCAGAACACATTTTTCGACTGGTGACAATTGTCCTCTGCTCCACCGTCTACGGCATGCGGGAATAAGCACAAATCTGGGTCACGACTTCCCGTGAGTCAGCGCCTCTCCTACGCTTATCCGAAGAGCGACGAGGCTTAGCTTGGGGGGGGTCGTGTTTCCTGCCATGTCCACCTAAGCACGTCTCTAAATAAATTTATTTATACATGATCTGAATGTCCAGGATCAGGTTGCCGGGGGAGAGGGGGGGGGGCGCTTAAACTGCTGCGTAAATTGCCACATGGTCAGTGTTGATGAGGGTTAAGGGGTGTGGATGGGGACCCAGGTAGCTGAATAGGCAGCCACGTGGTCAATGTTGACTAGGTGAAGACCACGGTAGCTGAATAAATAGCCACGTGAGCAGTGTTGATGAGAGTTCGTGAGGGGGGGGGGGGCGAGGAAGCCGATCAACAGCCACGACGGGAGGGGAGGGGGGGTGTCAATGAAGTGGTTAATGTGGCAGTAATAGGTCGGGTCCCAAGTGCTACGCCATAACTAGCCACGTGGTCACTGTTGACGGGGAGGCTCCAGGGTGCTCTGTAAGCAGCTACAGAGCACCCTGGATAATCTATCCACTTAGTCATCCACTTCCATTTGCCTTCGTATATCGCTGTCTAATTTTTTCTGGATGTTTCTTTCCTATGGCTAAAAATATAGTTTTCATTATTTATTTCCGAAACTCTTATGTTTATGCGTTGCCAGCTCTGTTGCATCTATTCCGATTCTCTTCTGTACCTGTTTCCTTGGCATCGTCTAGACTGAACCATGGGTTGTTTCAATGTACTTATTAAATTACAGTTGACATGTATCTCTCCAGCCTCTTGGCATATCTGACTTGACCCATCATTTCCTGGGCTGTCTTCCAGCTTCCTCTACACATTCACCAGGTACTCTTTTACTCGCCCACAATTTCCGTTTCTGTAGCCTACTCTCTTTTTCCGGACTCCTTGACTTTTAGTCAATACTTTTAGAGAGTACTAACCAACCAGAATTAAGTAGCCAAGTTCTGTGGATCTCCTCCCATGTTTTAATCTATGGAAATGAACGAGCAGATGTGCTGCTGCTGAAGGAGACTATATTGAATACTTCGTACCCGAGACTCTTCTACAAATTAGAGGTATTATCAGGCAACATCACAGGGACAAGGTAACTGAGGATTTATATCTTTGGAGATTAGGAATGAAAACAATAGTTCAGCAGCTGAGTTGCAGAATCTGTGGTGAGAGTGACGGACACCGCCTTGACCACTACCTACGAGAATGTGAACATCTGAGAGACATTAGAAATGTGTAGAATAATAAACCCCACATTGCTTGAGTTAGAAAAATACCATTTGGCAAATATAGATACTGTTCTTAAAAGATTCCCCCATTTTGCACCCGCAAGATAACGTAAGATTTTATGGGTTTGCAGATGTTAATCTTCTTGTTTGAGAACCTGTTACCTTGAGACAGTTATTAAGTCCCAGCTGTGTCTGGGTACAAGTGACAGGATGAACAACCAGCGGTTTTCTTCCTATTGGGGAGTGTTGTACTTGCTGCTATAGCGGTGCGTCCACTCACAGAATGGGTGACGCTGCCCAATAAACTCGCCCCATCGGACAAAATTATATTAAATTAATGGTGGCTGGCTGCTAGTGAAGCGGAGGGAGGAGGGGGGATGAGGCTAGTGACCAGGCATGGAAAATATCAAGATAAGTGACCCAGGCCACACCCAAATCAAACTTGACATACTCATGCCAAGAGAAAGTTCACACACACACACACACACACACACACACACACACACACACCACACACCACACACACACACACACCAGGGAAACTTGACTTCAAGGACAACCACATTAACCGTTAGGACTTCCTAACCCCAAAAATTCCTGAAAACCATTTTCATTAAACCTAACTAACAATATAATAATTACTAACACATTTACCGACAAACATTTGTAAACTATTCACACACGTATGTAAATCAGACAAAAAAAAAACACTTTCTTCATGATGACTACATTTATAATAGAGTTAGTTTACAAGAGCTTCACTACATTACATAATCTACATGTCAAGACGGGCCCTGAAATGTAAATAAATTTTATAATGATCTTTATTATCAGTGAGGCTGACGCGGGAGTGGATATGAGGAGGAGCAATCAAGATGGAGCCAACGCCACTGATATATTACATACTGCATAATCTAGCTGTTGAGATACGGTAGAGTGCGCCTCTAGGCACACTCGGGCAACAAAATACCAACAGCACATTATGGCAAAGTTGCCTTCAGGAACACTTGAGCTTATACAAGTGGTAAGGTCACAGTCGACNAATATATATATATATATATATATATATATATATATATATATATATATATATATATATATATATATATATATATATATATATATATATATATATATATATATCATAGCTAGCTCATCAAGATTGTAACTTGCTTAGCTAAATGAACTGTGGGGTTCAGTCCCTGTGCCCATTATGTGCCTCTGTAACCCTTTCCACTACCGCCCACAAGATGGGTATGGGGTGCATAACAAATGAACTAAACTAAACTCAGATATATATCATAGATATTTGTGGTAAAAGACCAAAAGACACGGGAAGACTGAGAAGACATGTATGGTTAAAAAGTGAAAGTGGACACAGAGGAAAGGAGGAGGAGGAAGTAGAGAAGCAGCACTAACCTAGCAGGTAGGAGATGAATAGGAAGAAAGGTTGGAAACAATGGATGAATATCCAAGAGGAACATGGGGCCACGGGTCAGAGAGGAGCGGAAGGGGAGCAGGTGGAAATGTCATGGTTAAGATTTGCAAACAGTCTGAAAACCAAGGGAGGAAGGGTGAGAAAGAGTAGTGTGAAGCAATGCACGAACACAAGTAATGGTAGAGAAATTGTCAAGATGATTGACCTGACGACAAGCCTCGGGGAAAGAATTGCAATCGCAATGCTTCAAGGTGAGGATGACTTATTCAAACTTAAAGTCGACACACATACGAAAAGACAGGGTAACTGTCTGACTCACCATAACTGATGCAGAGGTGTTGGGAAGAAGAGCAATCAGTAGGAAAATGTCTAGGATAACCGCACAAGGAACAAAGAGACATCTCACTGCTGCATCTAGAAGAACTATGACAAAGTTTGCAACACCTACCGCAGAGGCAGGCGCCACGTCCAGATGAAGGAACATAAGTATGTGTATAAGGCTACATATGGGGACATATTTAGCTTGTGTACCATCACAGGAGGCAAGAGAGGGAAGCAGGAGCTACCCACTCCCACCTGTGGGCAGCACACAATTCCCCCCCCCCCCACCCACTGCATTAAAGCACTGTCCATTGAGGGAAGACATCATTCAAGTATATAATGAATAAAATGTTATAACAAATAGGATATAAACAAGGTTTTAAATTCATCAAAGACTTTTTAGAACCCAAAAAATGGCCAAAAATTTGAGATATTAAGTTTGAGGAATGACTATGTAAATACTGGTTTGGAAATGGATGTTGATTTATGGAACAATTTACTGTCACAAAAGACATGGAATTGCTGAATACCTGCTTGATGGGGTTCTGAGAGTTCTTCTACTCCCCAAGCCTGGCCTCGGTTGTGAGAGCTTGGTCCAACAGGCTGTTGCTTGGTGTGTCCCACAGGCCCACATATCCACAACCCGGTTGATCCGGCACTTCTTTAGGGAAAACTATCTAGTTTTTCCTTGAAGATGTCCATGGTTGTTCTAGCAATATTTCTTATACTTGCTGGGAGGATGTTGAGCAGGACTTCTGATGTTTATAGTGTTCTCTGATTGTGCTTATGGCACCCCTGCTCTTCACAGAGTAGGAGAGTTCAATTCTGCATTTTCTTCCATATCGTTCACTCCAGTAAGTTGTTATTTTACTGTGCAGATTTAAGACTTGGCCCGCCAGTCTTTTCCAAGTGTATATTATTTGATCTCTCTCTTGTCTCCTTTCTAGCAAGTACATTTGGAGAGCTTTGAGATGATCCCAATAATTTAGGTGCTTTATCACGTCTATGTATGCCATATATGTTCTCTGAACTCCCTCTATTTCAGCAATCTCTCTTGCTCTGAAGGGGGACGTTAGTACTGAGCAGTACTTAAGATAGGACAGCACAAGTGATTTGAATAGTACAACCATTATGATGGGATCCCTAGATTTGAAAGTTCTGGTAATCCATCCTATCATTTTTCTGGCTGATGCAATATTTGCTTGGTTTGCTCCCTAAACATTAGGTTGTCAGACACCATTATTCAATCAATCCTTTACATGATACTTTCTGACTAAGGGCAGATCTGATCGTGTTCTGTACCCTGTATTATGTTTAAGGTCCTCATTTTTACCATACCTGAGTACCTGGAATTTATCACTGTTAAACATCATGTTATTTTCTTCTTCCCAGTCAAAAACATTATAATATCTCTGCTTGTAGTTTTGTTTCAAGGATTTTAGTTTGTACGATTATTTCAAGCCTAAGTTAAACATATATGAATGGGTTTGGGTGGATATATATAGAAGTTTCTAGGCTAGAACATATGAGTGTACATGCAGAAGAATTGCAGAAATGCCATCAGTGATTTTTGGATCAACTACATTTAAAAAAAAAAACTTTTTGGCTTTGGGTGTATACAGAGGGGGTGTATAACAACCAAACAGGGTGTATACAACAACCACTATACACATTTAGACGTGTTCTTACTCGGGGATTCTGTTTAAATATACCTTATTACAAATTATTTATTTATACTATGAAAAATATACTTCACATATTTATAATATGACTACAAAGTTATTGGCAACTATTTAAAATTTACTATAAAACTACCTTGGATTCAACATTCACATGTGTCAATACATAATTACACTAACAGTGAATACATTTGCAACAAAATATTCAGAGAAAGTCAAGTAAAACAAGAACATGGCAGTAATCTTAACAGCCAACTTAGTCCAAATAAATGTCAACAAAGACACCAATCAGTGATACTAGGGCATCCTTACTCAAAGTTGATCACTGTCATACAAGACACCCAAATACCTTATTATCTTAATGATGAAAACATTTTAGAAAATCATTTTAAGGTAATGAAGTGACTTCCAGAACTCTACTAAATTCACTGGGAGGTTCAACGGGCCCTGAACTGGAGCCCAGCCAAGATTTTTATAGTCAGCCCACCTACACTCTGGCCTGCAGGCAATGGTGTTCACATCCTTACACCCCTTCTTCAGATCACAAAGGAATCACAATGGTATCAATGAGAAAATCATTTGGAGGCAATTTGGTTGAATTCCGGGTTGGTCAGCTTTTGTCCTATCATAGACGAGAGGGTTAAGGCACAGGAATTACTGGGAATTACCAGAACAACAGTTCAAGTCACCCCAATGCCTCCACATTATTTTTTCATTGTAACATCATGCCAATGTGATTTCTTTGTGATGTGATTAACACTAGTTGAGAAATGTAGTGAAATATTTTTTTAATACATTATAAACTCAATTACTGCAAAAAAATATGAAGAGATGGTGCAAAGCAATGATATATACTGTACACAAACATGTTTGAATACACACACACACAATTTGAGTACTGCAATATTACATAACAATGCATAAAGTAAGATAAGTGTAGGGAGATCAACATTACGACTGGTAATAGAAATGGGAAACAAAAAAATCATAAATATACATGTATTATTATTATAAAAAAAGGCAGGTATATCTCAGGACACGACAGGGTGGTGTAATAACTGCAGGGAAAATAACGAGTTCAAGACATGTAATGAATAGTGGCTGGTGTAATGTACACCGTCACTTTCCTCAATGACTGCAGGTTGGTGTAATAGTCGAAACGAATGTAATGACCAAAGAGTATTTGTAGCAACGATCATAGTGAGTGTAGTGGCAGTTGTGGTGATTACAATGGTGCTTACTTATCAGTGACAAGTAGGAGGTGAGATCTAGCTATTTATTTATCACCTACCAGCTTCCTCCTACTTTTTTTTAATCTTAACTAAAGTTCAAGGTTTGTTGCTCTTGAAGTTGTGGATGAAGATGTGATGGCCAAACTTCACCAGCTATGTAAACAAATTTTAAAACCAGTCATAATCTGACCAGAGGGCCAATAATAATTACACTTAATTATACAACACTATGTAAGACCATCCTACAAGTCAGAACTTCAGATAGTGATCAGAGGCTGTAATAAACATCTTTAACTGCAAGTATAAAGGAACTACTGTATTGTTGTGCAGCTACACTTACTGATTTGTATAACCTGCTCAAGACACTTTACCTCAATAAAATGTTAAAATTGTTCTAAAATATTATTGGGCTACACAGCTAAAGAACCATCTTGAGGTTATTTTGAGGTGATTTCGGGGCTTAGCATCCCGGTCCTTGACCAGGCCTCCTTTTTTGTTACATATCCCCAGGAAGCAGTTGTCTAGCTCCCAGGTACTGTACCTATTTACTGCAAGGTGAACAAGCACATCAGCGTGAAAGAAACTCTGCCCCCTTGTTTCTGCCTCCGCCGGGGATTGAACCCGGAACCTTAGGACTACGAATCCCGAGCGCTGTGCACTCAGCTGTCAGGTCCCTCGTACCATACATACCTTCCTTGCACCACTACATAAAGCTTGAAGGTTTCAAGCCAATATGCAAAGGCCTTCTCCAGATATTGTAAGGATACCACAAATATAATAAAACATCTTAAAATCCTTTCAAAATCATGAAGGATCTGTGCTAGATATGCATAATAATAAATAGCATAGGATAACTAAGAGATCCGCATGAGTACATGTATGCAAATATTCATAATCCTGGATGTTTGAAGGAGATTACATGAATGGCACTTATTTTAAGACTATGGCAATAAATTAATGGTATCTAATACAAGTTTACAATATAAAGGTTTGTGGCATGTGGTAACACTAGTGAATAACATAACATACTAGACAATACAATTTATGGCAAGTAAATGATGATGTTCAGTGTCAGTGATGAACAGTTGCATACATTATCACAGGTCACATTCAAACAGTTACACATATGATGATAGTATCATATGACACTACTAATATACACGACTTACATAGAATAATAAAACATGAAATAAATAATATAGTAAAAGATGACAAATAAAATCTATTTTCTCATTAGTACCTGTGTTACAAAACAAGCTAATAAAGGAGCACCTTAATACATCCTAAATAGCACAAATGATCACAATATTTATGTGCACCATTACATTTATAATACTTTCTTTCTAGAGCATTATAGTATTTAAAAATGATGTCACAAGAGTAATAACACAAGGCACTAATCCTGCAGGGAAAAGGCTGTATATTATATATGTATACTGTATATTACATTTGAATAACAGCAGTAACAGGATTTAATGGTATCAGAGCACCAATTATATGTTATTGCAATCCTGAGTTTGGCATGATGATATCATTTTGCTTTCAATATAAATAATTATCAAAATAAAGTGCCAAGCTCAGAAGTATATATATATATATATATATATATATATATATATATATATATATATATATATATATATATATATATATATACATACATACATACATACATACATACATATACATACATATACATACATACATACATACATACATATACATATATATATATATATATATATATATATATATATATATATATATATATATATATATATATATATATAGGAGAGGAAAAGATTAAAGTATTCAGTGAGAATCCACAAGGTCTTCTCTGAACACTATTTATTTTCTTCTTCGAGGATGTGGGTCGCTTTAATCAAACCAGTGGTGGTACCCCTAAATAAATAAATATAAATATATATATATATATATATATATATATATATATATATATATATATATATATATATATATATATATATATATATATATATATATAAATAAAACACTGGCAACAGAATATTGGAAAGTTTCTAGAGGTCATTTGGAATGCCAATGTGCGAGCCAGAAGACCTAAGTTGTTTCCCTGGCCTGCATGATCAAGGCTTTTACTCCCTCCTACTGTTATTAAATGTTCTTTAACATTTTTTTCTGCAATTCACACCCTACTACTCTGCTCACAGATGGGTCTAATTCAGCCAATGGTATGAGCTGCTTAATCATTTTACTTGATCAAATGTATACTGCATGTTGTACCTTCTCCTGAAGATTAGCATTTTGATAGCAGGACATTAAGCAATTCTGTATCTTCTACACCAGCTGCTTTTTATGCACCAATGTCAGCTATTGTGGCTGACTCACAGTACCCTTATGGCTCTAGTGTTTTTAACCCTTCACATGACTTCATTGTAACATTTACAACCTACCGTGTAACATAATAGAATTAGGATCCCTTAATTGTTTCAAGCGTAGCTTAGACATATACAATATATGAATGAGATTGAGTGGATAAAAATAGGAGCTGCCTCGTATGGGCCAATAGGCCTTCTGCAGTTACCTTCATTCTTATGTTCTTATATCTCTAATGGTAAATATCCAATGCTGGCTCTTCCTTATCTTAGCAGATTCAAGACATTTACATTTTGCGAAGTGCCCAGTCTTGTTGGTGCTCCCTCAAATGAACATGCAAATGGGCAACACTGCTAAGGAGGCTATTCGTGCCTGTCCCATTTTCAACAAAGGGATTCCTTATTTGGATTTCTACCCAGTCACACTGCAACCCACAACCAGATCATGATTAATGGTCTGGTACTTCAGATAACTGCATACTGTACTCTTAAATGTGGCCTATCTCCATGGCCTTCCCCAAATACTATAATACACAGTGGAAAATAGCTCTGACTAGGCTGTGTATCAAGCTACACATGCTTAACTCTTGAGCACTTAATGGAACAATGTTCTACAGCTTATGTCTGAACTACATTGTTCCACTTACAGTTCTCTCTCTCTCCTTTGTAGAATGGCTTGGTTTTCAGGATGATCATAAGTCTTGTTTCTTCAATGTCCTCGAGTCACTTGTCCCTCAAGAGGATCATTGGTGAATCCAATGCCTTTGACATCGCTCATCTTATGTCCTTTTGCTCTTGTATTGGCATCCTGATATTTAGGATCTTTTGAATACCTTGCAACACAGTTCTAAATAGTTTTCCCGGCTCGTTGTGTTCCTTTGGGTATGATTCCTAAATGTTGGAATTCTCAATGATCTACTCATTCCAGCACTTACTGGAATGAAGGGTTCTGTTGTGCAGTTGGGTTACAGTCAAAAGATACTATTTTCAATTCCCATGGTACAACGGGAGTATTTCAGCACCATTTCTTTCCACCTGATGCCTTTATTCACTTAATAGTAAATTGGTACTCGGGAATTAGGCAACTGCTGTGGGTTGTATCTTGAAGGTCAGCAGCTGGTCTATGGAAACTTCAAGCTTAACAGTCTTAAGTACCCAACTATAGGAAACCAGGAAACCACAGACTGTACCGGTATAACCATAAATTATTCATAAAATCTTGCAATTTAGCTGTTTTACTCCAATGGTTGAGGCCCGATATTGATAATTCTTTGAACTGTATCTATATTGCAAGTATTGCAATGCCAAAAGCCAAAATGTGTTCATGTAAGGAATAATTATTTCTCGAGACAGAAAATTAATATAAATCGACTAAGGATTGGCTCTTTTATACGCCAATATTTCTGGATTTCTCAAAATAGTTTTAACAAGGGAATGTGGAGCACCATATGTACTGTAGCGTGTGCCTAGGCACATCTGGTACTGTGAGGATTCCAGGTTTCGATCACAGTCAACGTGATGAAAGACGTGGACGAGACCTGGGTCAGCAGACCGGAAAATTTGGATCCCTCTTCTAAGCACCTACAAAATGATGGGACAAGAAAAGCAAAAACATTTAAAAGCTAAAAGAAAAACATTTAGAGGTATAAATTATTCTTGGTTGTATAATTGCTCAAGCAACATTTGATTCTCATTTTTCAAATTACTCAAGAGAACTGGTAATGAGTCAATTTTACCAAACTTGTAAAAATTCAATCTACAGTTATAACAGGGAACAGCAACAATACTTGTTAAATTATTACCTTTTCAAAGAGATCAACATCCTCACCACCCCAACCGAGAATGGATGTGTCTAGACCACCTGCTAACTCTAGTTCAGATTTGTACATGGCCACGATACCAAATCCAAAAGCTCGCCAATAGCCAACATCCTCGTTAATCTAGTATGGAAGAAACATTACTTCTAAACATAGATACAACTGTTGCAACTACTGATTAATGAGAAGCAAGGTACCGAATTACATTTTTATAGGAAATATCTAGTAGTATTTGCAAGAGGTAAGAGAAAAGAATAATATAGGATAAAAAGTGCAAAACTAAGAAAATCAAATGAAAGACTAATATCTAAAGGTGATAAAAGTACTGACAAAATGTAAAGCATATTTTAACAGGAGTCAATGTGATAATTCCCAAAGAGCATATTGTTGAAAAATTAACAATTATCATTGTCTCTGTTAACTTTATTGTATAAGCAATATTTTAGTAAATTTAAGATCACCTCTAAACTCTACAAGATAAAATTACCACTGAAACACTTTTAGCTACACACGATGAGTGAGTCACCTGGACAAATTGATAGAATGATCCAACAAATGACTACTAGTTTCACTCAGGTGTAAAGAAAGATATGCAATTACCTAAGTGTAGTTACAGGATGAGAGCTATACTCATGGTGTTGAAGCGTCATATGACAAAGTACTCTGTCATATAAAGCTTTGAAACTACAGTACTGACGGTTTTGGCCTCCACCATCTTCTCACTTGACATCTTCCAACCACTTACCGTCTGAAGTTTCTTTTTGCAGGTTTCTGTTACTATTTTGTAAGTAGTGATCATATCACCTCTTTTTTCTTCTATCTATTGCTACAGTATATTTAATGCCTCTAACCTTCTTCATACCTCTTATTTTTCAGTTCCAAAAGACATTTAGTTGCTTGTTTTTTTGCACCTTTTCTAGTTTAGTGATGTGCTTTTTAAGATAAGGGCACCATACAACCACTGCATATTCCAACTATGGTTTCACAAAGGTCATGAGTAATTGAAGGGAACGAGACCAGACAAGGTACCAATCGGGGGAAGAAATCCTTCAACAATCAGGTAGAGATATCAGAGGGATTGATATCACACCAAACCTGTCCCCTGAAGCCCCCCCATGAAAAAGACATCAGCAGCAGCTTATGTTAGGTTGGCCAATATAAGAACATACTTTAGCAACTTGGGCAAGGAATCATTCAGAATCTTGTGTACCACATGTCAAACCAATAATGTATGTAGTCCATACATACAGTATTGTATGGAGCCATACATATATATGGCTCCAGTATGTAATCCATACCTAGTCAAACACATGATTAAACTAGAGAAAGTTCAAAGGCCAGCCACCAGACTAGTCCTGGAGCAGAGAGGTATGAGTTACAAGGAGAGGCTACCAGAACTAAATCTAATATCATTTGAAGACAGAATAATTAGGGGAGACATGATTACCATTCGCAAAATTCTCAGAGGAATTGATAAGGTAAAAACAAACTATTTAGCATGGGTGGAATATAGGTCGAAACTTAGTACTGTATGTACAGTACTGAAATGAGCCACACACACATTTTTTTCGGTGTCAGAGCAGCTAACAAATAGTATTTATTAGGAATTTATATGGGGAAGGCAGACTCCATACACAGTTTTAAATGTGACAGGATAAAGCCCAATAAGTTCAAGAGCCTGTACACCACTTGAGTGATGGTTGAGAGGCAGAACCAAAAAGCTAAAGCTCATCCCCCACAAACACGACTGGGTGAATACTATGAGTGCACAATTACCCAAAACATGCTCAGCTACAACTGGAAAATTACTGCCAAAGAATATCAAGCAATCAAGAGAAGAACAATAACCTGTTGCTGTTCTAAATTACACATTTGTAAGAGCTCAAATTCTAATAATTCTCGCTTACTTTTCCCTCTTACTCTCACATACATGCTCTGGTATTTATACAAAAGCCTGTTAATATACTCACCTCCCACTCCACAGATCTTTAAAGATCTCTCTTTTTTTTCAACTACTGTATTGCCATTGCATTATAAATTAACAATATTTTAATAAATTTTAAAAAATATAAAAAGGTTAGTAGGAAAATAAAAGGAAGTCCTCTAAGCCTATATGTAAACAAATTTTGAAAATATTTGTTTCCAGGAGCAATAATTCATTTTTTTACTGAAAAATAAAACACTTACCAAACTATGATCATAATTATCTTCATTACTTCCTTTTCTTGTAAATTTGGGGTCGAATTCACTGAACACGATGGGGTAGTAAATCTGTAAAATTTGCCTTTTAGTATACTGATACATGCCAGCATTTATACAAAAACTACATATGCACACTGTTAAAAAGCAGAATTGCTGCAAATAAATTATTAATTAATAAGACATTATGAGGGAAGAAATGCTTTTTCTTCTGAGCCGTTCATTTTGGTTGCTTCCCAAGTTAGGGCCTGGGTCAACGCGAGGTGCCATTGAAACACGAGGCTCTAGTTAACACTTTACCAATTGTAGCAGGTAACTTTGCAAATGATCTTGCTACATAATTAAGGTGGGAAACATTAGTATGTATCTCTGTTCCCACTTAATGTAATGTAAGACAATATACAAATACAAATCATTCTACACACCTTGCAAGCAATCACCACAATTGCAAGCAAAGCCTATTTTCATTGCCAACTACATATTACTCACATGATCATAAATAAAGAGCCAAGTACCAAGCCCTTGGCCAGAAATTACCATATTTTTGGCTAATGTTTTTTGTCCGCTGCCACAAAGTATATATTGTATTTACACGCGCAAAATCATGTTTTCTCCAACAAAACCACTTGAATGTGACTTTCAATAAATGTATGATGAAACATATTAATATATTTGTGGAAAAAAATTATTATGTCATAAATTTATGACTATGACAAAGATCAGCTTTAAAGGCATCTCTTGAGTGCTGCAAGTCTTGGACTATCAGAACCAGGGAAGAGAACCCCAAAAATAAACTGAAGTGGAGAGCTGAATTAAAAGGCATAAAAAGACTGGGCACCAATCCATTAAGTGAACATTAAAGCACGGAATCCTCTGTAAAGAGACAAAGTCTCAATTAAACACAGCAGAGCTGTCTGGACAGCTGCACATTCTAAGTGCTGTACATTATTAGCAGAGCAATAAGTGGTGTTTCATGATTCCAAGTTTACTCCAGTTTACCCCAGTTGAAGTTGTCAGTAAACTGACACCATTTATTAACATTGAATAAAATAGGCAGATAATTTTGTTGTTGGTTTGTATAAACAAATTAACTCATAGAAAATGAGGCAGTGGAAATTTCCTCAGAAGAAAACGGGAATTTCATTGCCATATGTCGCCATTAAATTCACCACCAAATATTGGGAATCATTCTTAATACCGCAGTCTCTGGACTGTAAACATCATAAAAACATTTCCCTTGAATCAACTTAATTATCAGTAGGCCCTCTTTCCACTTCTTGATGACATCTGGACAAGACACTCGATAAGTCAGTGGAGGGAAGACCAGCCAGCAGTAGCCATTAATTTTTAACGTAATAAGTCTCGCTGGAGCAGAACAGCTCTACAATTAATCCCCTTCGATGTAGTGCTATGGGATATAAAGTGCACCCATTATCAACACATTCATCGCCTACAAATAAGGAAGGTGTTCTTTCCGATTCCAGTTCTACCTATCTTATTGTTGCCCAGTAATAATTAGATTTATGAATTCCGATCAGAATACGTAGCAAGCCACCCAACAGTGTAAATATTATTTAACTTTTATTCAATGAATATACTATTTCTCCTGATAGCTGTCATATTTAGGTTACTACTATATTATTGTGTGTGCCCTTTGACAGGTGAAATTGAAGGGGAAGAAGAATTAATAATTACTTAGCAACTAATACATGTATTGATGTCACCTTACCCACAAGAGGAGTACAGTATCGCTTGGGTTGTTTCATCCGTGTTCATACCTGGTTGTCTAGGCCATAATCATTCATACCAATAAGCTGCATTCAATTTTACTAACATATGTAGTCTTATACTGTCGTGAATGTCTACTAATCAATAATTTTGATTGATAAACTATATATATATATTTAATAAACCCCAGAATGTGGAAAAACATTTGTGTGATTTTAAATTGTATAGTCCACTTTAATCATCATACAGTCCACTATCGAAACAAATAAATTAACAAATTACTGTACTATATACAGTACATTAATAAATATATAAATCTCACAAGTTAGTTTTCCCATAGAAGTGTACTCAACCATTTTGAACGACTCAACTTGGGATTCAAGGATTATGAAACAAATCATACACACACAAACTGGGCAATTTTTAGGGAAGTACACGATTCTATGAACATACCTGATATCCTTTTATGGTATGAAGGCGAATTCTATCCAGTGTTGCAGGAGTAAAAGTCATGTCAACATCTACGAAGAACATTAGGTCGCTATCCTGACACTGACCAGCACCCAATTCCAAGGCTAAAGCTCGAGCAAAGGTGGTGTTGGCCTTATTTGAGAAATAGATATTTATGTACAGTATACAGTTAACAGCAGCATTAATGAAATGGTTAAAATGATAGATTATTATATATATTTCTCTGTATTCCATTATTGTCAAATTTGATGTTCAAGAATGTCACCCATCAAAAGCAGGATAAAGTCAGCCTCAATAAAATATCAATGAATATTCAGCCCCTTAAATTATAAATTAAACCATGCTATTACCACAACCAACATATTAACCCCTGAAACATCAGATATCTGTTCAACAGATTTAGGGGTCACCTGTAAAACAGTCATCACAGTTTGAGGATAATCCAGTTGAAGACTGGAGATTAGGGCCTCAACATCCTCTGTTGTGTCATCTTCCCCCAGCGAGGAACGGAAGGACACTACTACCAGCCGAACGTTCTCTTCACCTTCGAGACACACTCGCCGGAAGTCATCTGCATGAACAAATTTTTAGTTCTCAGATTCTTAAATATTATCATTTATACATTATGTAATAATAATAATATATAGTACGGCATTCACATAAGCATCTTCGAGAAACTAATTACAGTCAATATAAAATTTTCATTAACAGTTTGAAAACAATATCAGTACAGAATATTTTATCTAGAACATTAACATTTATTTAATTTTAATTATTAGATTAATACTGTTAAATATTAACAATACACTTATGCCTTAACACATGGGAACCAAAATAAAAAGACATACTGTACCCATAAAGCGTTGAAATGTTTTGAACCTTCCTGCCAGAGGTAAAATTAAATTAATTTTCTTGGCTTAAGCAAAGTTCTTGGAGGCTGTGCAGGTGGCACCTAAAATAAGAAACTGCATCTTAGAGTCTTGAGCCTATATAAAAAGGTAATGGACCCTGTTTACCCCTGTACTTTGTTGTATCTTAATTCACCAATACAACCATCTAATCAGTGTACCTTACGTCTAATTCACCA
>WNGS01066681.1:5596385-5621442 GCA_020271785.1 Procambarus virginalis | reverse complement strand
TTAACTTCAATTTATTATAAGGCACACATGAATGCTATGCTGTGTAGTACACAAAAGGTTATAAGTGCTGTATCTACTTGTATTTCATCAGTGAAGGAAAGATTGACTTTGTCCCTCTTTCAACTCTGTCCCAGGTTGTCATGTTCTTTTCTAGGTGAGGTAGACTACTGTAGTGTTTTTTGTATAGGTAGGAACCATGCACAGTTCATATGTAATTCATTATTTCTGCATGAGATAAATGATTTAAAATATTGAATAATGAAAAACCACTGTTTGCATTTGACAAAAATTTCAGTGAAAGAGCATAGCAGCAATGTCAGACGAACAGCAATCTCAGAATGAGCCGCAGGAGGAGAGGCCACGAGTGACAGGTGTCGTAGCCCTGAAGGCTCATGTTATGGAGCACAAGGTGGATACAGCCCTCTGGGCTACAAGAGCCCTCACCCTAATATTCTGCATATCCTACCTTATACCAATATTTGGGTAAGTGTTTATTACATGTTGTCCATTGTGTTTATTGGTGTTGTCCATTTATAAATTATTTTTAGAGTTTTACTTGACTGATTAAGATTTTGAGGCTAGGTAATGATAAAGTTACAAGATTGTATTGAAATTGCAAAGTTTGTTTGTAAAAATAACTTGGGGTCATAATTAGTAGGAATTTAAAGCCAAAAAATCCATGCATAAATATTTGAAATAAGGCAAATAGGACATGGTTTTATTTCTAAAAGTGTTAGCAATAAAACACTTGTATTATTCTTCAGTGTTAGCAATAAAACACTTGTATTATTCTTCAGCTATATCTTGCATTTGTTAGGCTCCTATTTTGATTATGCAGTTTAGTTTTGGCCACCATACTACAGAATGAACATTTATTCAGAAGAATGCATTCAGCAAAGGATGACAAAAGTTACTTCCACAAATTCGAAATATTACATATGAAAAGAGATTGAAAAAGCTTAATTTTCATTCTTTAGAAAGTTAGGGGTGACTTGATTGAAGTGTACAAGTGGGTGAATGGGCATAACAAGGGGGATGTTATTAAGGTATTAAATATATCAACACAAAATGGAACACAGGACAATGGATATAAATCAGATAAATTTAGATTTAAGAAAGACCTGGGTAAATACTTGTTGGAAACAAGGTTTTTGCTTTGTGGAACAGATAAGGTAAAGTAGATACGGGATCACATGATTGCTTCAAGTGTAGGTTAGACATACAGTATATATGAATGAGTTTAGGTGCATATAAATTGGAGCTGCCTCATATGGACCGATACACCTTCTGCAGTTTTCTGAATTCTTATGTTTTTATGTACATAGTTTGTACAAGAGAGTTAAAGACACGTGTACCTCTGGATTACTGCTCATTTCCATGATAGGGTCAGTAAGAAATTAAAATGTATTATGTACAGTATGTGCAAAAGTATGTAAATTGGGAGGTTTTACGTGCCGTGCAGAAGAAATGTATGTGGGATGCTTCGTACAATTAAAGTACTGAGATGAAATCCAATTTTTTTTTTACCAAGTAGCAATTGTAAATTTGTTCAGTAGGGTTACTGAAATGTTCCCATATCTAGGATCAATTCTGTATAAATGTTCCCACAACACACAAGTAAAATACAGTACTATGGCGTCCCTAGAAACCAAAATGCAAAATTTACCTTTATATAAAAAAAAATCATAATTAAGCATAAATCATCCAATGTGATACATGAGTTTGGTGGTGCTTGCACAATTTTTTTTTTTTCAATTTGGCACCTTTTTTTTGGGGGGGGGGGGGAGTTCCAGGTATATATCATTGTCCACCAATAGGCTCGGTGCAGTACTGTGCTTTCTGCCGAGATTAAAAGTTGGTATCATATTTACTTGTAGGTCGGCAAAGTTGTAAATTAATATTACTTGTCATTTCTACTTTCGTTCAACCTTTTATGATAAAATTTTAGCACAGTAAGCTAATTACAAATGTTGAGTAGCAAATATAATATCTGCTACAAGAATGTATATATTTATGGGTATAAATGCTTCATGTTGAAGCAACCTTGTATGCAGAGCTAATGTATGTAATCATTCCAGTAGTAGGTAGTGTGATGATTTAGTTGATTTTTTTTTTTTTTCATATTTACATATTTAGTTTAAATTTGAGGCTTCTCTGTTATTTACATCTTTTAGCAGTGTTTTTAAGGTTATATATTTTCTCAAAAATTGGAATGAAGTACAGTACATGTAGTGGGGTTGCTTTGTCATTTGATTTACATGCTAAATATCCTTATACATGACTCATTCAGGCTTTTAAGCTACTATTGAATTGTTAAATGTACCATGTCATACTCAAGTACTGTAGCTCAGTGCTACCCTTGTTAGCACTGCTGTAATGTTGGCAGTGGTAAGATAGATGTTGATTGTCATTTTACTTGAGACCCTACTAGGTGAATTAGCTTGTTTACACAACTACAAATGTCATAGTAGTTTCTCATAACATTTCAGAGTGGTATGGAAGCTCACTATACAATTGAAGTGTCATCTTTATTACTGGTAAATCTGGTCTTGGTATGGTAGATTGCTTGTGTCTGGCCTTATTATTGTCCTGCAAGAGCTTGGGCAACAAGTCTGTATGTCTTGCCTATGGGAGAGTAGGTTCTGCTGTGGGGCGTGTGACTTGACATTATAGAATTAACCTGTTATTAGTGCTTCTAAATTTGGGTTTTGGCTCTCTTTGGTGCATTTGTTTGGCGTGTTTAGCTTAGGCTGCTGTTTTATTTAGGAAACTAAAGGTAGACATTTATTGCAATGTAGTATATTATTTTCTAGATTGTTAAGCAGTGCATGACATGTTATCTTGGTGTTGAGATTTAGCGTGGAACAATTTTGTGATGTATCTGTTAAATCTCGCGATGCTTTGTGAAAAGATAGGTGACATTAAACAGTTTGTGAAATGTGTTACACTGTCAAGTGTTTCAGTGAAGAAGGATGAATCTTAATTCTGTGCTTCTTTTACAGAAACCCTCACAGTAGTTACCAGAAAGTGTTGATGAGCAATGCTGCTACGTCTGCTCTGAGACTTCATCAGCGAATCCCTTCTGTTCAATTCTCCCGAGAATTTTTGACTCAGCTGCTCATGGAAGATTCTGCACACTACCTTCTCTATTCAATCATCTTTATGTATACATCTCCAATCACAATGGTCTTGGCTCCAATATTCCTGTTCGCTCTGTTGCACTTTGCTAGTAACTCTCTCTTACTTCTTGATGTAAGTATGATTTCTTTATATGGCAAGTATTTTTTCAGTTTCTTAGAATGGATTATATACTTCTCATATAATTTTGTTAAGTATATTTTAATAAAGTTTAGAAAAAGTCAGCTAACAAAAGACATTTTCAACATCATTACAGTTTCTTTAAGTCAGCCAAGCCATTATCTACAGTATTTTCCAATATTTGTTCCTTTTGCTATTAGCAAGCCTAGATTATTACCAGGTAGGTATGACCTTTGAATTTGCAGTATTAACAATGCACTAGTTATTTCAGTTAACTTTGATGATAAATAAGTTAACAATGCTTGTAAATGACTTTCTTTGTTCTACAAGTTATAATTAGAATTAAGATTTCTTTCCATTAACCCAACAGTTTGATCAGCTGTTTGGCAAATTGCATGTTTAGCGTCACTTGTTGATCATCCGATGTACTATTCTGTCCCACCGGAATACTTGTAGTTGTAGGAAGGAACTTGTAGGAAGCCGGTCGGCCGAGCGAACAGCACGCTGGACTTGTGATCCTGTGGTCCTGCGTTCGATCCCAGGCGCCAGCGAGAAACAATGGGCAGAGTTTCTTTCACCCTATGCCCCTGTTACCTAGCAGTAAATAGGTTCCTGGGTGTTAGTCAGCTGTCATGGGCTGCTTCCTGGGGGTGGAGGCCTGGTCGAGGACCGGGCCGTGGGGACACTAAAAATCCCCGAAATCATCTCAAGATAACCATCTCAAGGCACTGTATAACACCTACTGTGTACCCATTACACACCAGCACACACTGCTGGCTGGTGCTATACAGACCTGTTATCTGTTGTTTCTGAACAAGCTACACTGGTCAAATATTGAATGAATTGAGGTGCCAGTTCAGCATTCGGTGTTTTTTGTGAAAACTTGTTCACAGTTACTGTGCTTTGTAGTTGCTGAAATGTTACTGACAATTATGCTAAGCTTTATTACTACTTCAGTAATTTGTTATAATTAATTATTTTTCTCCTTTAGCTCATAGGCCAAAATAATGCCCTGGGATCACGGTTCCTCATCTCGCTGGTAGAATTTCAGCACAGAAATATTCTTCGTGGAGCTGCATTTGTAGAGATATTTCTGATGCCTCTCTGCACTGTTTTACTTTTTCTGTAAGTACTGAAAAATTATTATACTACAGTTGACACTTTAACCTATGTGTGATTTTCTTTCGTGTGGATAATTATATAATTGCAGAATGAAACCCAAGATTTTGATGTTAAGTCTTCCTTATAATCTTTATAACCCTTCCTTATAATCTTTATAACCCTTCCTTATGATCTTTATAACCCTTCCTTATAATCTTTATAACCCTTCCTTATAATCTTTATAATTTTCCTTATAATCTTTTTCAGTTATCGCTGTTTAAACAAAATTCTCCTTATCAATTCCTTTTATAATTGTGTTCCAAATGATCATATAACCCCTTTTTCTTTGGTCTAACAATTTTAGCATATAGTGGTTGACATTATTTGCACATAATGTATTTATTTAAACAGATTTTGCCAAATAAGAAAAAACATATGGTGTTTGCAAAAAGAAAAGATTTGCACTTTCTCGTTCCCGCGACAGTCTGCATCCAAAATTTTTCTTACTGACGTACGCCAGGAATGCAAGTTGTGTTCCAAAATAAAATTTTGTTTAAAATTCAAATTTCTATCTGATCATTTGGTACTGGTTTTAAAATGAGTGCCTTTAGATTGCTCGCAATTTGATACCATAATGAACGACGTAGCACGACAATTCAGGTCAGAACGCAGGAAAGATTATGAATACTTTTGTGGCGATGAGCGTCAAAAAATAAATTATTTGTTAAAAGTCCATTTATTGTTCGATCATTATGGGACTAGTTTTAAAATGCACGCCTTTAGATTGTTGACAATTTGATATAAAAATGAACAACGTAACACAAAAATTTATTTTATCAAACTGAAAAAGTGTGTGCACATTAGGTTGCGGGTGTGCCAATTGGAGCTCGCTCCTGGGTAATGCTTGGCTGACATTCGGCTTTGCTGTAGGGGGGGGGTGTCTCGCTGGGCATTTGAACTGCATACGCATATACCCCCTGTAGGAAATTTGATTGTGAACACATTGATACCAAAAGGAACAATGTAGCACAAGAATTGAGGTGAGAAAACTGGAAAAAAATTGAGTACTGTATACACATTTTACTGCTCTTGCACGCTCACGGGTAATGACTCGGCCGATTTATGGGTTTGGTGTGGTTGGCACACCAGGCTTGCATGCATGTACCCCTGTAGGGAATTCTATTGCGAACACTACGATACCAAAATTAATGACATAACACTAAAATTGAGGTAAGAAAACTTAAAAAGAGTATACACATTTTAGTCTGGCCGCGCACTGACTAGAAATGAGGTAGGCTGGGGCGTACACACCGGGGACACGTAAGTGTTAATGGGTACAATGTCAGCATATTAATAAATTTTGTGAATGTGCCAGTGACTTTCTCCTACCCAAGAGGCATAGTTACATCTAGCAGCCTGCTAGCAGCTAGAGGGACAACCCGAGGTGGGTCTTGTGTGTACTCGGGCTGCATGTAAACCCCAAGGGACAACCCAAGGTGGCTTTCATGTGTACTCAACCTACATGTATATCCCAAGGGATGACCCAAGGTGGCTTTCATGTGTACTCAGGCTACAAGTATACCCCAAGGAAAAGTCTCTCATTGTCCCCATCTGTTGTTTTGAGTTTTGTATTAGCATTCATCTGTGATTACCCTTAATATCCCTAGATTTATTGATAAAACTTTACATCATTTTCCTAATACTGTACAGTACAGTGATCCCTCCGTTTACAAATTTAATCCATTCCCAGAGACGGTTTCTAACCCGAAATGAATTTTCCCGTAAGAAATGCATGTAAATTGAATTAATCCATTCCACACTCCCAAAAATATTAACTTTCTAAATACTTTACATACATAATTATCACAAACATTTAGTACTACAGTATGTACAAGTTATAGCTTCCCTTTATTGATGACTTGTTGGTGTATGGAAGATGGTGAGGGGGGTGGGGGGGGGGGGAGGAGAGGTGTTAGTGTTGGAAGGGAAGTCCCTGTCCTTATAAAATCGGGCAGTGATGACTTTTTGCTCGCAGTAGTATAAGCTCCGCTCCTGTGCCAGGAAATCCACTACGGGCCTCACCATAGCTCGTGTTACTGGAACTTTTGGTTCCAGTAGTGAATCTTAAACAACAACAAACAACGACTTTTCTGGGGCACACACTCTCCTACATTTTACCTGCATACCACTAGGACCTGGTTGTGGCTCACTGCTTGTTTATCTTTTAAGAACTTTTACATAGATACTTGTTTTTCCATATGTTTTAACATTTGTCTGTAGTGAGGCATCACAGTGTCATTGAATGGTTAGGAACAAACGGCGTACTGCAGCTTGATTTGTGCGAGTCTTTTTCAACAAAACCTTACATTTCTTCCCAGCTGCACACAACTTCTTAAGCACACACCATCTTCATGTTTATGAATGATTTCTTGTTTTTTCTCTATGGTCATCTCACATGTGTTTTCTTAGGTTAAACCTTANTCTGTATGCTTGACCCCTGGATATGCTATGAAGAGGGCAGAGCATATCAGGCTTGTTATATTCCACTTAAAATTGATAAAATTAAAGTACGACATTGCAAATATTTACCTCTTGAAGACCATCTCTGCTCACTTTCATCCATCAGGCTGTGTCAGAGCTGCCCGTTTATCAGTCCAGTATCAAAGGAAATTCCGCCGAGATGTGTTTGTGATTTGACATGCTGGCGTCGATGGGACACAATGAACTGGATAATCCTTGGGTTACCAATCCTTTGATGTACAGCAACATAGACTCTCGCAGGTAATTATCCAAGTTATTTTTTTTACCTGTGTGTTATATAGACTTTGCTAAACAATATTTTCAAATAATTCTTTCAGACATTTTTTATTAGTAGGTATTTATTTAAATAATATTTGGTTGTTTGATTTGTACAGTACTGTAATGATCTTGCAGCTTTTTGTGGGTTTGTGGATTACATTATACCTACTGAAGGCACACTTTAATACCTGTAATGCATTGCATCATAATACAGCTCTAATGTAAATACAATACCTAATAATACTTAGAAATAAATACTTTGTGATATAATTAGTTTGCCTTTTGTAATGAGAGTATTCACTCACTGATGATGATGGGGGTGAACTGTGCTTCACACTTATCACTTGTTTTATTGCCTGTTAGTGTCAACATGCTGCCACTAAAACAGGTTAGCTAGCCATAACAAAACTTGCATTCCTCATTGAAATCTTTTTCTAGAAGATTTTTGTTTTGTACTTAGCTCTCGGCTTTGATGACTCTTGCCTGTTTGGTTATATATGGTGTACTTTAATCTTTGATACTTCTCATATTTTGTTTATTTTCTTTGCCTTTGTGTAATGTAAGGAAAATACACAATCCAGTGAGGATTGACTACAAAAAAGCACATTCCAAAGGTTTGACTGGGCACACACACCTCTTCTGAAATCAGGCTGAGTGAGCAAATTATGGTGCTGTTTGGGTTCTGTCCTCATGATGTGTGTATTACAGCAGCAGTGCAGTGGTTAGCACCCTCACCTAAGAAGCAAGAACCCTCAGTAGGGTGGTACGATTGGACAAACTTCTTTACTCCAGGCACCTGTACTCTCAGCAGTAAATGGGACCTAGATGTTAAATGACTGGTGGATTATGTTCTGGTAAAACAAGGTGCTGAATAACCTAACCATTTCCAGTAGCTGGCCTAATGCCTAAATCCAATATAAGAAAAGTTACAATGATTCTCTACTTGCAGGAGTGTGCCGGACACGTATGCTGATGCCTTGGTGAGGAAGGTGTACTTACCCGAGAAGTGGCTGCGAAAGTGTAGCGGATCACTTGTCTTTTCTAGCTGAGCAGTTCAAACAAGTTGATTCTTATATTCCTAAGGTGATATATATTGGTTTGATTCAGATATTTACCCTTTGCACATAGACATGCTACCACCAGTAGGGGCTCACATTATTCTGTGACTGTATTATGGTTACAGTTTCAGATGTGAATAATTAGCTGTATTGGGGGCTCTTAACATTGTGAACTCAATTGTCACATGATAACAATGATCAGACTGTACAGCATCTTGATCATCACAACACTACAACCACCAATACAGCTCATTATTCACATTGCATATGTAGACATGATTTGAGCGTTTCATTTAGAACCCCTAGTGTGATGTCAGTGCAGGGGATTTTATAGAATTATAAGTGAAATTTAATATGAAATTTATTGACAGATTTTTCTTTTATAATTTAGTATAAATAATGAAAGAAACTAATTTTCAAAACAGTATAGAATAATTTTCATTAAAGTAGATAAGTACAGTAAATATCTAAAATATAAATAGTTTATATATAAAGCACTACCATGGAACATATAAATTTGTACTGTATCTATCAAATAGGTTGTCTCCAAGGTTGGAGGCCTTGGGCCAGATTCACGAAAGCACTTACGCATGTACTTACGAATGTGTACATCTTTCCTTAATCTTTGATGGCTTTGGTTACATTTATTAAACAGTTTACAAGCATGAAAACTTCCCATTCATCTGTTGTTTTCGTTATGAACAGCCTCCTGGTGCTTTGGAGCTCATTAAGTGTTTAATAATTGGAAACAAAGCCGCCAAAGATTGAGAAAAGGTGGACAGTTTCGTAAGTGCTTTCGTGAATCTGGCCCCATGTGTCTGGGACTAGCCTCATTACCCCCCCCCCCAACCTACTATGCCCCCTCTCTATACACCTACCAAAGTGAGTGTGTGGCAGAGGGAGGACTATAATTGGCAGATTGAAGTTGACCTCATTGCCCCCTTAAAGGAGAGTTGGTCCCCATGGCACAATGTTTTGGGGTCCACTGGGTACTGGGCACCCAAACGTACGTACGTACGTGTGTGTGTGTGTGTGTGTGGGTGTGTATGTGTGTGTGTGGTATATATATTATATTCACACATACACATGCATACATACATACACACACACAAACACATGCTAATGAATGCTTCGTAACTTGATTGTTCTTTCAGGCTCCACATTTAGAGAAGCAGTGGTCAGGATTTGTTCAGGCCCCGAGTGCCATTGAAGTTTGGGATACTGGGGTGGATATTTCTTTGCTGAAGTATTTAGGAGCAAAATCTGTCTATGTACCTGAGGAATTTGTGAGTGGTATGTACTGTTTTGTATTATATTTGTAATTTCAATTTATTTAATACTTCATAGTTATGTTCATGATTAGAAAGTGGCTTGATTATAGGTACAGATGTAGCAGTGTTCATTTAACAGTACCAAGTCATGTGATAAATAATTTTACGTTTGTAGGAATTACATTTCAGTGGCTATTTGTCCTTCCATTCTTGTAGCATGTGTAGTTCCTCCTGTGACATGCACAGCCCTCTTGATTCATATTCTTTTCAGCAGTTTAGTTTAGCATCATCTGCAAATGTTGATATGTACAATTCTTTATTCTTTGGAAGTTACTAACATAGATCAAGAATAGTAGGTGTCCAAGTACTGAACCCTGTGGGACCCACTTACCACCTCCATCCATCCATATTTCACTACAACACTTCTTATTTTTTCTTTCCTTTTTGTTGGGTACTCTCTCATCTAGACAGATATCTTACCAGTTATCTCTGCGTGCTTTTCCAATTGTACAGTACAGTACAGTATACTATCTTTTGTTGTGGACTGCATGAAAAGCTTTTTGGCAATTAAAGGAGAAGCACTCCACCCATCCTTTTCTGTCCTGCCCAATCCTTATAAATTTATTGTAAAACGTGATCAAGTTTTTAAGATATGTATTTTCATTTTTTTCCAAACGTTTTTTCTCCAGTATTTTATAAGGTACACCCATTTGAAGTGCAATCTGTAGTTGAAGGCTTCATATCAGCATCTTTGCTTGAATATGGCCTCTTATGTTTACAGTTGTCCAATCGACTTTGATAATGATCCAGGACGGACCGAAACGTCGTCGTCTCATCTTCTGGTGTGTGGTTTGGTCGTCATATATGTTGTCCAAGTCTCAGAAACCACTCGTGCACGTTATGACCAGATCACAAGCTAAAGTTCAAGAAATATTAACTTAATTTTATCTCCTTTCAACAGAATGTCCATAAACAACTCAAGAAGTCTCACATTGACACTCGTCTTCATAAACTTAATGAAGGGCACGGCTTGGATTGGGCAACTGGGGAGGCATTAGCCATGGCTTCATTATTGCATCAAGGTATGTCTCATAACAATCATAACAAAATTATGGATGTTTTGAATGCCAGTATAGACTTTTTTCTGACTAATTTGGAAAGCATGAGATTGTTTCCTTTTGGGGTTGGGGGGAATTATCATATTAAATAAATTTTGGTTTGCAACTAGAAAACCAGATCAAATGGAATCAGTATTTTCAGTAGCTTCCCCTCTACCAAAAATTATTGATGTGATACGTATTAAAGTTCTTCATCTTGTTAGCTTGCCGGATCACATCGTAAAACATAATTTGCCTTCCACCACAAAGTTGCATCTCTTTCTCTTTCCACTGCTCTCCACTATTCTTCCACTACTCTATCCATTACTCCTACTCTCGAGAACTTCGGAGTTTTGTACTCCCTTTTATAAATTTGGTCTCTTAGTGCTCACTATGTAGCAGCTTCCCAGTTTGTGTATTGCTAATGCATGAATAAAACTTTACTCATTTTTTTCTGTTCAACCAGCCAGCTTGTGGAATAGACTGCCACTCTATACATTCCTTAGCACTAATGCTCTTCGTTTATTCAAGAACTGTCTGTGGAGCTTCAGTGTTGAATCATTGATATTTTTCTTCTTCATCATTGACCAAGCAACTTTGCCTTTAATTTTTCTAAAACATATAAGTAGTAAGTAAACAGCTCTAAAAAAGAATATAGAAAAAGAACTGTGACCCAACCAGTATTATTATACTAAATTGTACATACATTATTGTGTTAATATACAGTATATAAACAATTAGCATGATTAGTTGGGGTAAGGCCATAGACTGCCATAAAGAACTAACTGATATATATGTTTTAAGCAAAATATTTAAACAGTAAGAGTTCAGAATATTAAAGTTAGTTTGAATTATGAAAGTCTTTAGTCCTATATTGCTAACTATTGAATTTCCTCCCTGTAGGTTTCAATATACGCATTAGTGGTCAAGATGTGGGTCGGGTACATTCTCTCATCGACACTGCATGTTGGTTGACCAAGTAACTGATGAAATGTATATTCCTCTCAACCATATGAGTGAAGAACAAGCTTGCTCTCTTGAGGTTGTCAATAGCATTCTATCTGAAGAAGCAGTACTGGGCTTTGAATACGGAATGTCAGTGGAAAGCCCTAACACACTCTGTATTTGGGAGGCACAGTTTGGAGATTTTACAATGGTGCCCAAATTATGATTGATACATTTGTGTCCTCAGGAGAAAGTAAGTTTTTAAATGAGTAAGTGCTTCACATTTTCTAAACATAAATTATACATATAAAATTATTCAAATTAATATAGTACAATCTACTAAGATGTGCATCCACTTTTCCTGCAGGTACTTAAATTTACATGGGCTTAATTCATTAATTTATTATCCCTGTTTCCACTAACATGGGGTGAGGCAGCATCCTCCCAGAGAAAAAAGGAGAATACAGTAATAATATGGATTCTGATATTGATTCCTTGGTTGTGGGCCAAAAGTTATGTTTTGGGTTATGCTTAGAGCACATCCCACCAAACACACGACCACACTGCCATGTTGCTACAATGTTCGAACAAGTCTTAACACTTCCTAACAAGTTGTAACAACCAATATAGCATGTTGTAACAAAGTTTTAATAAGTCATAAAATGTTATACCAAGATGTAACAACTTTATTGCAAGTTGTAACAAGTGGAAAATAGGGACAGTTACGTATTGTGTTTGCAAGGATCTGGTCACTTTAACACAGACCATTTTGTTTTTTTTAGGGTTAGATTTTGCCTTTAGCTTATAGCCTTGACTCCAGGCCATTTTCTCACATGTGTTGCTCTGAATCACAAGTAAAGTTTCTTTCGTTTGGAACAATACGATGAGGCTTGGTGATGTGGACTATGTTATGGTAGTTCAAGTGTTGCCATTTGGTGGCAGGAATATATGGCAGACAAGCCAAACAAGTGCAGTGTTTGCTAAAGTGATACTTGGCACTCTTGAGTTGCCAATGAGGGCTTGTAAAGGCTTCTGAGTATTTTGTGTATAAATTGATCATTATACAGCTTACTTAAGTTAGATGATTTCCTCCAGTCCTCCTATGCCCTGTAGGGGATGTTTCTCCCTGGTGTCAGTACCTCATATGCTTTGTATGATAGCATTATTTGCTTGCTATTCATAAGAAAAAGTCACTGGGGGGGGGGGGGTCAGAGAGAACTCTGCGAGTGCTTGGAAATGCCCCAGTCATATACAGTACACTTAAAACCTATTTTATGCTATTCCACTCGATTGCTCCCTTCAGCAAAAAAAAAAAAAAAAAATGGTCCCAGGACAAGTTTGTACTTAATTATGGCATGAAGGCAATCTGAATCTGTGTTCTTTTTGGCATTGTCTTGCCGAGAGATTCGAGCAAGATAGTTCTGGCACTGTTATACAGTTTGCAGGAGACTATCCATAGTTTCCCACCTTCTGTCAGGTTTGTTTTGTCTAATTACTCAACTACAAAGCATTGTATAAAACTCTTGACATGGTGATCTGCTTCACAGCCAACAGGTTTGTTTTTTCTTGAACACTGATGATGGTTTTCTTTGAAAGATGTTCTTGCAGCCTTTATTTTCTTACTATTAATTAAGATTCTTCAAGGATAAATTCGTCACAGATATGTCTTCAATGATTCTTTGCTTATGTAGATCAATGTTTACAGGAAAGTGGCTGACACAGAGTGGTTTAGTGATGGTTCTTCCTCATGGCTATGATGGTGCAGGTCCAGATCACTCGTCGTGTCACATAGAACGCTTCTTGCAAAACTGTGACTCAAGTGAGATTTCCCCAGATGGAGAAGATGTCAACTGGTGTATTGTAAATCCAACAACTCCTGCACAGTATTTCCATTTGCTCCGGAGACAGGTGAGTTCAGGGATGTAGCTACACTTGCACATACCTGCCAAGAAACCTATCTTGGTAATATTTTTACATCTTATAAAATGTTAATTTTTCCATAGTAAAAACTGGAATCATTGCAAGAAGCATGTTTATATAGGTGCTTTATTAGGTTTCTTGACAGGCGACTCAAAGAAATTTAACATATTCCCCCCAATTTTCTCAATTAATGCTTTCTTTATATTTTTTTTTAAGCATGTGGTTTGGAATAACCTCTACTACATCCTTATTCAGTCTCTGAAAATTTTGTAAGTATTTATATTTAAAGATGCATTTATCCTTAGCTGAGCTTGCAAAAAGTAAACATGAATTTTTATAATAAAAACACAAAACTCTGCTGACAGCATCTGCTTTGCTTGTCTCCTCTTCAACTGCTTTTCTGCAAGGAGATAACTGCAGAGCTAGCACTGAAAAAGCCTTGGGCATCTGCTATAGTAGGTAATGGAGTAAATTCGAGCCCCTGTGGAAATACTGTAGTGTTGAGTTTTCTTTTATCAGTGCATTGAATGAGAATTTCATATGTGGGAAATGTAAAGTGGTGAAGATATTAAAAAAAAACATATATTTGGGAGTACGGGGTTGAGTTTTAATTTGCCGTAATATCGGCACTTGTTCTTCTGGCTTCCTCAAGATGCTTTGCCATGTTTTTTATGTAGTCTACAAAAAAATTCATTGTGCTTTAAACAATCTTCCCAATTGGTCATCTCTTTGCTCAGTCTCTCTTAATTTTTTTCTTCTCGTGCACTCTGCTCCAGGGCCACAGTCTTGGAACTTGTTGTTTTTTAGGAACTGTAAAATGCTATTTGTTGATATCCTGCATACCCTAAAAATTGCAAACACTGCCACAATTCACATGGGAGGCAGTAAAACACTAATAAAAAGCTACAGGCCAGTTGCACAAATATCACACATAATTAAATCTTTTGAATGGCCATGGCCATCCTGCCATGGAGCCGGTCGGCCGAGCGGACAGCACGCTGGACTTGTGATCCTGTGGTCCTGGGTTCGATCCCAGGTGCTGGCGAGAAACATTGGGCAGAGTTTCTTTCACCCTATGCCCCTGTTACCTAGCAGTAAAATAGGTACCTGGGTGTTAGTCAGCTGTCACGGGCTGCTTCCTGGGGGTGGAGGCCTGGTCGAGGACCGGGCCGCGGGGACAATAAAAAAGCCTCGAAATCTTCTCAAGATAACCTCAAGAAGATGCTAACTTTACAGTTTTATGAAAAAAGGAGCCATTCAACCCACATCAAGATCTTTTAGAGCAGGAAGATCTTGTCTGTCTCAGTTACTTATTACAGGGAGTTCCTGCTTTATGAACATTTGCCTTACGGACATCCATCCATATGAACATTCTTCCAGGTCCCTGTGTATCCCCTTCATGGTGAAAATCATTGTACTAATTCGCTGGAGCGTTGTGTTGAATTTTGTGGCAGCACGAATGTCCGTGCAGAAGCCACATGGAGTACACTATTGTATGGGTAGGGTGGAGTGGGATGGGGTGTAGGTTTGTGAGAGTGGGTAATACCTAGTGGCCTCAAGTTCTCACTGGCCCACACAAAACATGATATGTACAAGACCATGATGTGTTTATAGGAGGGAGGGAGGGGAGGCGTTTATTCGTGAGGCCAGTTACAAACTGCTTGACTGGCAAACTCTGGATGCATCATGAGGATATCAAGAACACAAGAGTCATACAAGGCAATGTGATCAGTAGCCTACACTGCACTTTTTCTCTCCTCAAGAACACAAGAGTTCATAAAGTGATTGCAAGGCTCCAGGTACCTCATCCCAGGGTGTCAGAAGGGGGTCTAATAACTGGGCATTCAGTAATGTTGTGAGTGAGATCATGACCCAGTTCCTGTTCACAGAGTTCAGATTTTGAACTTAATAAAATTACAACCTACTGGAGCAAGAGATAGAATAGGAATCATAAAATAAATAGAATGAAAAGTCAGGGTGCTCTAGGCCCAATTAGAAAAATAAAGGGTAACAACAAATTGGAACAACAAAGGGTAAAGTGTAAACAAAGTGCTGTGACTCCTCAACCTTCTGCCAACAGTAGAAGCTTTAAAGAATGAAGTGACAAACAGCTTCATATAACAGGCAGTCACCAGGGCAGGCTGTGATAGATGTACTATTAAAATCATCTACAGACAGTCACATGTAAGAGTTTGAGTGCGTTTGTTGAAGCTGCTTATATTGCTTCTGTTGTCAAACCCTTCGCTCCAACAGTCTGCAACTGATGTACAGAAACTTCTTGAGGTTATCACAAACCTGTTTGCAATTGCTTTACCTCTTTTTATTGCAATCCACAAATTGAGGAATCTTTTGTGAACCTCATAGTTCTTAGTTTCATCATCCAAGTAAACATAGTACAGAATAAACAGTTTGTTCTACATGCTTTGTCTCTCTTTCTGGGAGTTCTCAAGTTAGTGTTGGGCAAAGGAGGTCTTTGGGGGAGATGCACCAGGCCACATGCATGATTCTTAGTTTTCACCAATAGGACACTACATTAGATAAGTGTAGTACAGCAGCTGTGAAATGAAATATATATTTTAATTATAAGACAATGGATTTTTACACTATTGATCATACTTTGTTATTCAAGTGGAAAAGTACTATGAAGAATGGCATAGCACTTTTTGAGAGTGTCTGCATCAAAATGTTGAAAATTCTTGTAAATAAGAGTAAATTCAGTAATCATGAAAATCCACTTCTTTAGAAATAATGTCATTTGCAGTGGCTCCACAGCAGATATTCTTGATAAAGTATGACCCAGCACCACCACAGGGCTCAATTCTGTGCTGAAACAAGGAACCTCCACAGTGGAATGATGGTGTTCCATGACGCTTTGGAAGGATGTGCAGGTTGTGTGCTGTGAATGCTGCCATTGTGTGGTGGCTAGAGCAAGCATCAGTAAAATAGCTTTCGTTGCCTATAAATGTTGAATTGTAATGGTGGTGAGCATAAAGATTTTGATACATGTTAATTGCCTGGCATAATTTTTTAAGAAGGCTGTACTTTAACAAGCCGTGAAAACAATATTTTATATGAAGTTGAGAGAGGTAAGTATCAAGAGGTTTACATTTATAGTGAGATGTCTTTTTATTATATTTTTCTCACAGGTATTAAGGAACTACCGCAAACTCTTATTGTTGCGGGCCAAAGTCTATTCTTCGTCTGCAGCTGCATCATCTAGCATAGAGGATATGGCTCCTGGGACATTTTCTACCTGTTATTGGTGAGTCAAGATCTATTTCTAGGAGGGACCACCTCAGTGGTTTCCCGATCTTACACACTAGTACAGTACCAGTCACCTACTGGGAACCAGAACCAATATCTGGTTCACTCTTGAGTGAATCTGAGGATCAGATATCGACCCAAAACTAGGTTAAAATCCACACAAATTATAGGTGAAACAAAGCAGGGTATTGCTGAAGGAAATTAGGTACTGTACCCCAAGTAAACCATGGAAAGTACTGTTATCTTGGGGTAAATACCCTAGATCCCAGTAGGTGATTGAGGGTCTCCGAGCCTGGTGCATGGGGCAAAGGTGTGGATGTGTTAATGTATAAGCTTGGGAAGCTACTTGGGGGGAAGGGGGAGCACTACAAAAGGACATTTCATTACATTAACATGATTTTAAATTGTTAAAAAAGTATCTGCAACTTTCTTTCACTATCCTGGCATCCAAAAATTTTTGTGGCATTAGTGTCAGATTTGGAGTTACTCGGGTAACACTTTTTAAATCAAGAATTTTAATTTGCTGGGGATTTTTTAGTTATATTTATGTACGATTACAGATCCCAAGCATTCTGGAAGTCGTCATGTGTTAAATTTGTGTTATGGAAAGTGAATGAACATTAGTATGTTGAAGAAGGTGTTGTGGAGGTAAAAGTGAAATTTGGCAGTCTCTGGACCCTAACCCTATTTTTCCCCCATGTATCCAAAATGTGGGGACTGGCACAGTTTTTGTGGGAATATTACCCTCATACAAATTGAGGAACACTTGTACAGTATTTAGTTATTCTTTCAAAGCTGGTGCCTCCCATCCTATGAAAGTGGGAATTAGATAATGTATTTATGTATGTAAATATGCAAAAATGTGCTAATTATTGCATTATAAAAATGGCAATAGTGAAAATAAAACTTGGTGGAATGGGATCCTCGTTGGTCCAGAATAAGTATGCTCCCATGTGTTCTGTTTTATTAATGCTACCCTGTATTAGAATGCGATGATGTATACATTAACAAAGGCCTTGATTTATTAAGAATCTATCCTAAAAATATATAAAAAATTACAATGATTTTAAACAGTAATTGTTTGCTTGTTACATTTAAGAATATCTTAATTTCTAGGTGACAAAGATGTGAACCCTGATAATGTGAAGAAAGTAATTTTTGTTAGTGGAAAACATTATTATGCTTTAGTGAATGAGAGAAAAGCCCGAGGCATCACAGACACTGCAATTATTCGGCTGGAGGGTCTCTGTCCATTCCCAACAAACGAGATAAATAGTGAATTACTTAAATACAAGAAGGCCAAGAGTGAGTATGCCCAGTGTTAATTCTCTTTACCAAGAAATTCCTTTGTTATTCAATATTCTTATACGGTTGTACTTTAACCTAAACCTTCGTGTATCCAATAATGCACTGAGCATGAAATGGCAAGTAATTACAAAAGATTCAATTCAATTGCATTATGAATTATTCCAGTTAAAGGCTGCTATTCTTGTAACAGTGGTGGTTGAAGAATGTCATGTGATACTGTATTGGATAATTTCTTGTTCCCATTTTGTGTGGTATGATCATTTGATCAATGTTTCAAGATTTATTTGGTGATCATTATTTATTTATTTCCATAGAATTTGTTTGGTCGCAAGAGGAGCACTACAACATGGGGGCTTGGGTTTTTGTTCGTCCCCGATTTGAGAATTTATGTTCTACCAAGGTAATGCTTGAGTGTTTTTATTCTTCAGTACAGTATAGCTAATACAAATTCAAGCTGCACTGCAACACAGTTTATTTCATAGAATAATACTCCCAGCTTATCTACTCTTTGCATAAGTTGTTTTTAAATAAGTAATCAACTAAATATACAATTAATATTGTCACACCTTGCTGCCCCTCGGAAGCTCCCTGAACCAGAGCTTCTGTGGAGTATTAAAAACTCTAACTGGGGAAGCATCCAATGGTCTGGCTCTGAAAGGAGTATTTCACTGTGCTTTATATCAACATTTTCCTTTGTAATAAGGATTTCTAATTAATTTTATATTCAAACTAGAGCTTCTCTCTTTGCAGCTGCAGTACATTGGTCGTGATGAATTAGGCGTGGCAGCAGTTGGAGTTGGGCTAGTGCACAAACAGGAAATTCAAGATATAATGCACAAGACTTTTAGTGTCTGACCTATTAATACTCACATTCAGGTAACACCGTATACAAAATTCAAAACTTAACTCGCGCTTCGATATTGCATATTGTAGCATCTGCTGTGAGTACTCGGAGCATAAGTAGTATAAATATCATAGAAATCACATAAATTGTTGTGCAATATTTTGGTCTTAGTTCCATATGATTTGATTATACATATATTTGGAAAATACTGTACTGTATCGTAATTTTGTTGAAGCCTAAAACATTTTAAGAGTAATTGCTGGATCATATGATGCTCCATTCCTTTGAATGCCCAGTGAATTGCAATGGAAATATTTAAGAAATACGTGTAAAGAAAAAATCAAGTAAAAATGGTAAGAATGATTTTACGTATTTACTGTGTGTGTGTTGTGTGTGTGTGTGTGTGTGTGTGTGTGTGTGTGTGTGACTGGCTAGCTGACCAGCAAGACTGCCTGTTGCATAATATGATGCAGTAAACCTATCCATCGATAGTTTCCTTTTTGCCATAGCAGTCAATATTCCTACGTTGTTGAATTTAAAAATACAGTATGTATTAATATATTGTAGTGTTAAAGAAGTTTAAAACATGATTCATTATTATGCATCTGAAATAAATGTCGGCACAGTACAGACAGAAAGTAATCAAATAGTCATCAATTTGGCCAGCATTACAGTGGGGGATATTTTAAGGCATTTTTATGGAACAAAAGTCCTATGGATTTGCCAATGTGGTACAGTATGTATGCTCATCGAACTAATTCCTTTCATTAGTGAGTTGTGTATCCTAGGACAGTACAGTAGTAACTATTTGTTTTATTTATGCACTAACTTTAAAATATCGGATCCTTTTAATTTTATGCTTAACAGTTTCATATGATCATAAAATTTAGCTTTATTTTGATATTAGGCAGGGTTGCCTAATGGCAAGTGCAGTATTTTTTGGTGGGGGTATTCTGGGAATTTTATTTCACACAAGTGACTTGAAACATAAAGACTTAAGTAGGATCATAAAACTGAGTTGCATATTGATGTAGGGTAGTGCACTAGTAGTCTCTCATGAAGTGATTTTAATGTAAAATATAGTATAGTATTATACTATATCCAAGAATCATATGAGACCAGAAGGCATGGCAGGATGTGCAGAATACCCCCATTGAAAAGCAGAGGTGCAATGGGTACTCTTGAGAGAGAACTCTTATCAACATCAGAGGCTGTTCAACACGCTTCCACTACACATAAGAGGCATAACTGGCCAACCCCTCACAGTGTTCAAGAGAGAACTGGATAAGCACCTCCAAAGAATACCTGATCAACCAGGCTGTGATTCATATGTAAGGCTGCGAGCAGCCACGTCCAGCAGCCTGGTTGACCAGTCCAACAATGAGGAGGCCTGGTCAAGGACCGGGCTGCGGGGATGCTAAGTCCCGAAAACACCACAAGATAACCCTCGAGTTAAAGTATGAAGGTGAAAATGAAAGGGGGGGGGGGAGCCAAGTATATAGTTTTATCACCAAGCGAGATTGTCGTCCCAACAAAATACATCACATACCCACCAACACCCCTACATCCACTACTCTCTCAATCCACAACATGGCCCCACTCCCCCCTCTTCCATACACCCATACATATACATACATTTACTCCCCTCCTTCCTCAAGGATTTGCATTTTTAAGAATTTTACAGTATTATTTGTAATGTGGGAATTCCTGGCATAGGGGGCCAGGGATACTTTATTCAGTCACATACATCTGAGTGAAAGACTGCTTTTGACTGTTCAGAAAAATTGGATTGGTGCTTCAGGTATTGTACAGTATTATCTAATTATAATGGTTCCAGTCAGCAAGTAGGCTTGGCAAATTATTTTTATAATATTCATCTTTGTATTCCTAAATATAAATTTCGTTAAATATGGCATTACAGTATATTCAAATATTTGATAGCAGGTAGAGGTGAGGATTTGTTTGCTTTTAAGCAAATTGTTCTTTTTCAGGGTTAAATTTTAGTGCTATTAGTTTCCCATGCCAACTTATCCTGAATTATATAGTACAGTACTGTACTAATTTTAGTGTTTTGTTTTTCAATTTGTTATTGTTTTAACATTAATGATTTGGGAATATTTTTGTTCTTGATTTAGTCGAGAATTATTATGGTAGGCCATCTAAAATAAGACAGTTTTACCGTCTGAAAATATATTTATAACATGACCTAATAAAGTATATTATATATCTTGTACAGTAATTGTATCCTCTTATTTCAAGCTGATTTTTAACAATTTGATGTATTAAACAAATTAAGCTGTTTTTCATAAACCAATTTGTGTTTCATGTTTCTAAAATATAGGTTCTTGTTACAAGTGCAGGAAAGATGAAGTTTAGGGAAGGTAATGAAGGAAGGAAGGTTGTAGATGGGGAACCCAGCAGTGTTATTGCTGTTTTGGGGAACCCAGGTAGTGTTGATGGTTATTACAGAGATGAAGGCAGTATTTCATTATGTAGGAGGATATTGATCCAAACTAATACTTTGAAAGGTCAGATGTAACATTGACAAGGAGTAATTGTTTCAAACTCAACAAGCCACAATGCTGGATGGAAAACAGGAGATACTTTTTCACCCCATAGTTATAAACCCATGGAGCTGCCTACTCGCTGAAGCCGTAAATGCCAAAACACTGCTGAATTTAACAATCCAGCTCGACAAAATCATCAGGATAAATGGGATGACCTTCCACAAGCCACTGCCTTCCAGTCCTTGTTGAGGCCACTAGAGAGAGTGAGTGGCCCTCAGGTAAATTCAGGTTGTATGTAGTATAGATAGTGTTGCAAGTTGTGTGTAATGAATGGTTATAGTGATGGTTGTGAGTAGTTAAGATGGTTACAGTGAGGAAGATAGTGTGAAAAAAAAGATGGTTAGTGATGATGGTAACTTGCAGTGAAAATTTATATAGTAATGATGCTCATATAGTGAAGATAGTGATGAAGATAATGGGTAGTGAAGATGTGATGCACACTATGATCACAAATTCAGTATTACATTTTCTGAGACAGAAATAGAGGGAAGGAGAGGGGGGGGGGTAAATGGGAGGGGAAATATACCCAGGTGCAACTGGATAGCTACAGTGTGGAGGATAGCTGGGTGTGAAGTAGATTGTTAGTGATGAGGAGGAAAGGGAGGGGAGATGGTGGATAAGGAAGGAGGGGAGGGGGAGGAATGGGAAATAGATCCAGGCACATCAAGGAACCCCCCCTCTCTACACTCCCCAAGTATATAATATAGAAAGCACAAAATATACTCCTTGACCTATCTTGAGGTTACCTTTCCATGATTTCAGGGCTCAGCGGCCCGACCAGGCCTCCTCCCATAAGAGTGATGTAGTAATGCCCAGTAACAGGTTGGGCAACATTGTGTTTCATGTGGCAGGTCTATAGATAGCGACTACATCGGTACCAAATCTCCAAATCCTGATAAGCACTGCACGTCAGCTATTATAAACCGCATAGACCCGCCGGCATGAGGTAAAGGCCATCTTTCCTATAGTTAAGATTAGCCCCATATAAATCTCTTATGTTATTAGGGAATTTTGTGATAATGAAGAGCGAAAGAATAATCATGAGAATAACTGAGGTAGAGGGAGGAGAAAATACATTATACAATATCCGGAGCGATCACGTAGAGATTAATTTTGATTTTGCAAAGTCATTGTGACCGGCAAATTATGAGAGACAAAATTAACGGATTTTAACTTTAGATTTGTTAATCATTGAAAACATTTTCAGTTATTGGTCAGTGAAAATTTAGCAAGATGATATAGGCTACTTACAATTAAAAACAGTATTCACAAATATTAAATCAACTGCACAATATAATAACAAGGATAGCTGCCTATTAGTTAAATTATTTTATATGCAATAATTATGTAGGGTACATACTGCTTATGATCGCGTCAGCCACGTGGTAATACTGCAGACCTAAATTAGCTTCGAGGGTGTTCTGTAATATATGTAGTCGCCGTTTTTATAATTATCAATTCTCGTGCTCGGATCCGTATATGTTTGATTTATTTCATCTTCAGTTACGTAATATATATGTGCCGGAACATACATACATACATACATTATATATATACTGTATATATATATATATATATATGTATGAATGTATGTATGTATATATATATAAATTAAGCTATTCATTAAATTACCGCAATACTAGTAATTATTAATAATAATTTCATAATTTACTGTGTCGGGGGACAGGAAGCCAGGGTGCATTCATACAGTGTACATATCGAGATCCCCCTCCAAGGTTGAATAACTGACCCCGCCCATGATGTAAGCCCACAACAAGCTGATTAATTCCTGAGTACCTACTCACTGCTAGGTGAACAGAGACATTAGGTGAAAGGAAATGTACCCAACCATTTCCGTCCCGCCCGGGATTCGAACCCGGAATTCTTGATTGTGCTTCGAGAACGAACGTGACCTATTGTACCGGGACATCATTAAGATTTGTACATTGACATAATAGCAGCTAAAAGATGTCTTGAGCATTAATCAGGATGCGTGTATTAAGTTAAAAGCAGTGAATGATAGCTCAATAACTATGTCCATTTATGAATAATAAATGTGTTTGTTAACAAGAAAACGTATATACCAATGTGCACCGTACAGGTAGTGTTAGTTATATCCCACTTACATATTAGAGTAAAAAGTTATACCAATATTATTATAGAAACTGCGTAATGCATTTAAGATATTATTGTTTAAATTTTGTACCATTATCTGTGAGTAAATTGATGCTATAAATGGTAAAGTTATTGAGTTATTACGGAGAAATTCTCGTGTAGTCGACCTGGAAGTATGCGGAGCCAGACACATCCTGACAACAGACAGACAGTCGTCCATCATCACATTTCCTCTACTTTCCTGACCGCTATCTGGTAAGTCCTGACTAAAGTATACCTCCAATATGCCTCAAGATATACTCGTGCCCTTGGGGGAGTATGAAGGAGGCTGTGGACGCCGATACCGGCAGGATTTCAGGTGGGTGGTGGTAGATGAGGGTTTGTTGGGCCATGTCACCAGCGCTCCTGTTGAGATTAATATAATGACGCAGCTGGTCTGGCTGTGACTCTTAGTGGCACTCTGCGCCTCGACGGGCACTCTCAATCTCTCTTCTAGCCTCGTGCCCGTGTTCTCCTGGGGGCATGTGGTGTGCGTCATGTTGGGTACCATAACCTGGCCCAAACTTGGTACACGTCAGCGTTGTCAGTGACTTCTCTTCACGTCGTACCCATCGTACCCAAATCGGATTTTAAAACGTAACTAACCTATCTTACCTAACGTAATCCAACCCAACTGAACCCTTTACAATCTAACCCAGTCTAATTCAACTAAATCCATCCCAGCCTTACCCAATGTAATGCAACACCACCTAAGCTAACACAGCCTATTCTAACAATATACAGGATTTTTACAGTTAGAAATGGAGCATTGTCTAATTGCCTGTGTATGGTCTAACTTCACCCTGTGACATAATGCTTGGTAAGATGTTTAGTCACTTTAATTTTTTCTGGTGAAATACACAATGTTGTGTTACATTTGCTTTATCATGTATCGGAATAGTGCATTGCCTGGTGGAGGCGGAGACAAATGGGCAAAATGTTTCTTTCACCCTGATGCACCTGTTACCTAGCAGTAAATAGGTACCTGGGAGTTGGACAGCTGCTATGAGCTGCTTCCTAGGGATGTGTAACAAAAAAGGAGGCCTGGTCAAGGACCGGGCCACAGGGACGCTAAACCCCGAAATCATCTCGATATAGCCTCAAGAAGATGCCCCATGGGTTGGTGCTCAGTATATCGACAATCTTTAGATAAGTCCCACAGTCTCTCATTTTAGCTGAACTATATACATTATGTAATAGTAGGCTAGGCTGGGTTTGGTTACGTATGGTTTTCTTTGCTGTGTTTTGGATTTAAAGTCTTGGTAAAAATTGTATTAAATTTTTTTAATTTTTTTATTCCTTATTGTAGTGATAGTCTAATATTGTGTATCACATTTTTGGCATTGGTGTTCATTTTGAGGCTGCACTGTTTTAAATCCTGCTTGTGTAAAAGTTGACTGGCCTGCCAGTTTATTTGTCTTTGGCTCAAAGCTAAGGCTCTTGTGTTAAGGTTGGCTCTTTTGTGTTTGGC
>WNGS01066681.1:5565852-5592939 GCA_020271785.1 Procambarus virginalis | reverse complement strand
TGACAAAGATGTGAACCCTGATAATGTGAAGAAAGTAATTTTTGTTAGTGGAAAACATTATTATGCTTTAGTGAATGAGAGAAAAGCCCGAGGCATCACAGACACTGCAATTATTCGGCTGGAGGGTCTCTGTCCATTCCCAACAAACGAGATAAATAGTGAATTACTTAAATACAAGAAGGCCAAGAGTGAGTATGCCCAGTGTTAATTCTCTTTACCAAGAAATTCCTTTGTTATTCAATATTCTTATACGGTTGTACATTAACCTAAACCTTCGTGTATCCAATAATGCACTGAGCATGAAATGGCAAGTAATTACAAAAGATTCAATTCAATTGCATTATGAATTATTCCAGTTAAAGGCTGCTATTCTTGTAACAGTGGTGGTTGAAGAATGTCATGTGATACTGTATTGGATAATTTCTTGTTCCCATTTTGTGTGGTATGATCATTTTGATCAATGTTTCAAGATTTATTTGGTGATCATTATTTATTTATTTCCATAGAATTTGTTTGGTCGCAAGAGGAGCACTACAACATGGGGGCTTGGGTTTTTGTTCGTCCCCGATTTGAGAATTTATGTTCTACCAAGGTAATGCTTGAGTGTTTTTATTCTTCAGTACAGTATAGCTAATACAAATTCAAGCTGCACTGCAACACAGTTTATTTCATAGAATAATACTCCCAGCTTATCTACTCTTTGCATAAGTTGTTTTTAAATAAGTAATCAACTAAATATACAATTAATATTGTCACACCTTGCTGCCCCTCGGAAGCTCCCTGAACCAGAGCTTCTGTGGAGTATTAAAAACTCTTAACTGGGGAAGCATCCAATGGTCTGGCTCTGAAAGGAGTATTTCACTGTGCTTTATATCAACATTTTCCTTTGTAATAAGGATTTCTAATTAATTTTATATTCAAACTAGAGCTTCTCTCTTTGCAGCTGCAGTACATTGGTCGTGATGAATTAGGCGTGGCAGCAGTTGGAGTTGGGCTAGTGCACAAACAGGAAATTCAAGATATAATGCACAAGACTTTTAGTGTCTGACCTATTAATACTCACATTCAGGTAACACCGTATACAAAATTCAAAACTTAACTCGCGCTTCGATATTGCATATTGTAGCATCTGCTGTGAGTACTCGGAGCATAAGTAGTATAAATATCATAGAAATCACATAAATTGTTGTGCAATATTTTGGTCTTAGTTCCATATGATTTGATTATACATATATTTGGAAAATACTGTACTGTATCGTAATTTTGTTGAAGCCTAAAACATTTTAAGAGTAATTGCTGGATCATATGATGCTCCATTCCTTTGAATGCCCAGTGAATTGCAATGGAAATATTTAAGAAATACGTGTAAAGAAAAAATCAAGTAAAAAATGGTAAGAATGATTTTACGTTGTATTACTTGGTATTTGCTGTTTGTGTGTGTGTGTGACTGGCTAGCTGACCAGCAAGACTGCCTGTTGCATAATATGATGCAGTAAACCTATCCATCGATAGTTTCCTTTTTGCCATAGCAGTCAATATTCCTACGTTGTTGAATTTAAAAATACAGTATGTATTAATATATTGTAGTGTTAAAGAAGTTTAAAACATGATTCATTATTATGCATCTGAAATAAATGTCGGCACAGTACAGACAGAAAGTAATCAAATAGTCATCAATTTGGCCAGCATTACAGTGGGGGATATTTTAAGGCATTTTTATGGAACAAAAGTCCTATGGATTTGCCAATGTGGTACAGTATGTATGCTCATCGAACTAATTCCTTTCATTAGTGAGTTGTGTATCCTAGGACAGTACAGTAGTAACTATTTGTTTTATTTATGCACTAACTTTAAAATATCGGATCCTTTTAATTTTATGCTTAACAGTTTCATATGATCATAAAATTTAGCTTTATTTTGATATTAGGCAGGGTTGCCTAATGGCAAGTGCAGTATTTTTTGATGGGGGTATTCTGGGAATTTTATTTCACACAAGTGACTTGAAACATAAAGACTTAAGTAGGATCATAAAACTGAGTTGCATATTGATGTAGGGTAGTGCACTAGTAGTCTCTCATGAAGTGATTTTAATGTAAAATATAGTATAGAATTGTACTATATCCAAGAATCATATGAGACCAGAAGGCATGGCAGGATGTGCAGAATACCCCCATTGAAAAGCAGAGGTGCAATGGGTACTCTTGAGAGAGAACTCTTATCAACATCAGAGGCCCGAGACTGTTCAACACGCTTCCATTACACATAAGAGGCATAACTGGCCAACCCCTCACAGTGTTCAAGAGAGAACTGGATAAGCACCTCCAAAGAATACCTGATCAACCAGGCTGTGATTCATATGTAAGGCTGCGAGCAGCCACGTCCAGCAGCCTGGTTGACCAGTCCAACAATGAGGAGGCCTGGTCAAGGACCGGGCTGCGGGGATGCTAAGTCCCGAAAACACTACAAGATAACCCTCGAGTTAAGGTATGAAGGTGAAAATGAAAGGGGGGGGGAGCCAAGTATATAGTTTTATCACCAAGCGAGATTGTCGTCCCAACAAAATACATCACATACCCACCAACACCCCTACATCCACTACTCTCTCAATCCACAACATGGCCCCACTCCCCCCTCTTCCATACACCCATACATATACATACATTTACTCCCCTCCTTCCTCAAGGATTTGCATTTTAAGAATTTTACAGTATTACTTGTAATGTGGGAATTCCTGGCATAGGGACCAGGGATACTTTATTCAGTCACATACATCTGAGTGAAAGACTGCTTTTGACTGTTCAGATAAATTGGATTGGTGCTTCAGGTATTGTACAGTATTATCTAATTATAATGGTTCCAGTTGGCAAGTAGGCTTGGCAAATTATTTTTTATAATACAGTATTCATGTTTGTATTCCTAAACATAAATTTTGTTAAATANAGTCTGCAACTGATGTACAGAAACTTCTTGAGGTTATCACAGACCTGTTTGCAATTGCTTTACCTCTTTATTGCAATCCACAAATTTGAGGAATCTTTTGTGAACCTCATAGTTCTTAGTTTCATCATCCAAGTAAACATAGTACAGAATAAACAATTTGTTCTACATGCTTTGTGTCTATTTCTGGGAGCTTCTCAAGTTAAGTGTTGGGCAAAGGAGGTCTTTGGGGGAGATGCACCAGGCCACATGCATGATTCTTAGTTTTCACCAATGGGACACTACATTAGATAAGTGTAGTACAGCAGCTGTGAAATGAAATATATATTTTAATTATAAGACAATGGATTTTTACACTATTGATCATACTTTGTTATTCAAGTGGAAAAAGTACTATGAAGAATGGCATAGCACTTTTTGAGTGTCTGCATCAAAATGTTGAAAATTCTTGTAAATAAGAGTAAATTCAGTAATCATGAAAATTCACTTCTTTAGAAATAATGTCATTTGCAGTGGCTCCACAGCAGATATTCTTGATAAAGTATGACCCAGCACCACCACAGGGCTCAATTCTGTGCTGAAACAAGGAACCTCCACAGTGGAATGATGGTGTTCCATGATGCTTTGGAAGGGATGTGCAGGTTGTGTGCTGTGAATGCTGCCATTGTGTGGTGGCTAGAGCAAGCATCAGTAAAATAGCTTTCGTTGCCTATAATGTTGAATTGTAATGGTGGTGAGCATGAAGATTGATACATGTTATTGCCCTGGCATAATTTTTTAAGAAGGCTGTACTTTAACAAGCCGTGAAAACATATTTATATGAAGTTGAGAGAGGTAAGTATCAAGAGGTTTACACATTTATAGTGAGATGTCTTTTTATTATATTTTTCTCACAGGTATTAAGGAACTACCGCAAACCTCTTATTGTTGCTGGTCCAAAGTCTATTCTTCGTCTGTCAGCTGCATCATCTAGCATAGAGGATATGGCTCCTGGGACACATTTTCTACCTGTTATTGGTGAGTCAAGATCTATTTCTAGGAGGGACCACCTCAGTGGTTTCCCGATCTTACACACTAGTACAGTACCAGTCACCTACTGGGAACCAGAACCAATATCTGGTTCACTCTTGAGTGAATCTGAGGATCAGATATCAACCCAAAACTAGGTTAAAATCCACACAAAAGTATAGGTGAAACAAAGCAGGGTATTGCTTGAAGGAAATTAGGTACTGTACCCCCAAGTAAACATGACAAGTACTTGTTATCTTGGGGTAAATACCCTAGATCCCAGTAGGTAATTAATGGGTCTCAGAGCCTGGTGCATGGGGCAAAGGTGTGGATGTGCTAATGTATAAGCTTGTGAAGCTACTTGGGGAGGGAAGGGGGAGCACTACAAAAGGACATTTCATTACATTCAACATGATTTTAAATTGTTAAAACAGTATCTGCAACTTTCTTTCACTATCCTGGCATCCAAAAATTTTTGTGGCATTAGAGTGTTCAGATTTGGAGTTACTCGGGTAAGCACTTTTTAAATCAAGAATTTTAATTTGCTGGGGAATTTTTTAGTTATATTTATGTACGATTACAGATCCCAAGCATTCTGGAAGTCGTCATGTGTTAAATTTGTGTTATGGAAAGTGAATGAAACATTAGTATGTTGAAGAAGGTGTTTTGTCGAGTAAAAAGTGAAATTTTGGCAGTCTCTGGACCCTAACCCTATTTTTCCCCCATGTATCCAAAATGTGGGACTGGCACAGTTTTGTGGGAATATTACCCTCATACAAATTGAGGAACACTTGTACAGTATTTAGTTATTCTTTCAAAGCTGGTGCCTCCCATCCTATGAAAGTGGAATTAGATAATGTATTTATGTATGTAAATATGCAAAAATGTGCTATATTATTGCATTATAAAAATGGCAATAGTAAAATAAAAAACTTGGTGGAATGGGATCCTCGTTGGTCCAGAATAAGTATGCTCCCATGTGTTCTGTTCTATTAATGCTACCCTGTATTAGAATGCGGTGATGTATACAGTAACAAAGGCCTTTGATTTATTAAGAATCTATCCTAAAAATATATAAAAAATACAATGATTTTAAACAGTAATTGTTGCTTGTTTACATTTAAGAATATCTTAATTTTCTAGGTGACAAAGATGTGAACCCTGATAATGTGAAGAAAGTAATTTTTGTTAGTGGAAAACATTATTATGCTTTAGTGAATGAGAGAAAAGCCCGAGGCATCACAGACACTGCAATTATTCGGCTGGAGGGTCTCTGTCCATTCCCAACAAACGAGATAAATAGTGAATTACTAAATACAAGAAGGCCAAGAGTGAGTATGCCCAGTGTTAATTCTCTTTACCAAGAAATTCCTTTGTATTCAATATTCTTATACGGTTGTACTTTAACCTAAACCTTCGTGTATCCAATATGCACTGAGCATGAAATGGCAAGTAATTACAAAAGATTCAATTCAATTGCATTATGAATTATTNTCTCCCACATCTTGCCCGCAACGCTGTACGTATTAGTGGCTTTAGGCATAGCATGTACTAGCTCTATCTAGAAATCCAACATTCTGCTTGTAACTCATCTTGTATATATGTATTTTTACCTGAATAAACATTTATTTTCTGATCAGGGGAAAAAGACACCGACAGTATGGGGGCTTATTTATTATGTAGTAGAAGTACAAGTAAAATCATTTCTGCAGAACATGTAAGAATTAACAAATGTAACATGTCTATGTCTAACTGAGTACTATCATTTAACTTAAAATGTACACCCGTAGTAAGTAAGAGTAAGCTTAGCCTAGTGACATGGTAAACGAATTCTGCAGAAACCTAATAGCTTATCTGGTACTAGAAGTAAGGCAGTGGACAAATGTAACGTAATTATATAACACTATGTATAACAGTCAGGACACAAAGAGTAAATATAAAGTGAATAGACCACATAACACTTAATGAATCCCGACCAAGAGGCCGGAAAGACATTATGGTAAATCCTAGCTGAATTAACGGGAATTAAACATGCGGGAGAGAAAAACCTAGAGACTGAGGTAAACCTGATATGACAATGGATGAAAATTTAACTCCAGGGCGTGAGGCCGTGCCGCCAAGGAATAAGGAGAAGGATTTCCTGACTAAAGGTAGGGCTTACTAGCACCTAGACTGGCTGTAAAGGCAAAGTATTAGCTACGGACAGCGGAACACTTGGGGACCGGCGCTCCCCACTTTGCAGCGGGGTATAGACTGGAGGGACAACTGGCACAAAGCATGCCAGGGAAACAGACACTTGCATGAAGGGGAGGCGGGCGGGGGTTTCGAGTGCAGCGGCTGAAGCAGGAAAAGTGAGAGCAGAGCCCCGATTGATTGATTGATAAAGATTAAGCCACCCAAGAGGTGGCACGGGCATGAATAGCCCGTAAGTGGTGGCCTTTTTGAGCCATTACCAGTATCGAAAGATGATACTCGAGATCTGTGGAGGCGCAACTGCGCCCTGCGTGACGGGAGATGTCTCCCGGACCAAATGGTGACCAAATGGTCAGCAGAGCCCCGATTGATTGATAAAGATTAAGCCACCCAAGAGGTGGCACGGGCATGAATAGCCCGTAATGCAGAGCCCCTGTTGTTGTTGTTAAAGATTAAGCCACCCAAGAGGTGGCACGGGCATGAATAGCCCGTAAGTGGTGGCCCTTATGAGCCATTAACAGTATCGAGAGATGATACTGGAGATCTGTGGAGGTGCGACTGCACCCTGCGTGACGGGAGATGTCTCCCGGACCAAATGGTGACCAAATGGTCTCTTCGCCCCGGTATTTATATGCCACCCAGAACCGGCCGCGCAGCGCCTGCGGGACGCGCTGCGCAATTGTCTCTTTCTTCCCCATCAGAAACAGCTCCGATTTTCTTCCAAAAGCAGTGGCCATTTATTTATTTATTTATATAACCCATGGAACCGCCTACCCGCCGAAGTCGTAACTGCCAAAACTGCTGAATTTCAAAATATACCTGAAAAAGATCGCAAAGGCAAATGGGGGGGGGGGGGGAACCTTCGACTAGCCGCCGGCTTCCTGTCCTCGTCGAGGCCACAAGGGTTAATGGCCTTGGGTAAATCAGGTAAAGCATCTTCGCGGAACGTATAAAACGGGCTCGCATGTGTATGTGCAGAGTTACAGGACAGGGTACATAGGAGCATGAGGCACGGGAGGGCGTGAATACGCTGTACGTGTAAGGCACATAGGTACAGGGCTCTGGCATACTAGAGGGGCATTGGCAGCCCACGGGGCGGGGGCTGCGAGGGGCGCGCTAGGTGTGGGAAAACGCAGAAAGGACAGACGTGCCTCAGGGGCGGAAGATAATGTTAAGATGAAGCGCTATTTGCTGGGGGCACTGGGACGTGCTAAGGTCGCGCACGGCGGCGTGGGGGGAGTGCATGAGGGGGCTCGTGGACATCGGAGAGAACATAAGGAACAGGGATGCATAGGGGAGTGTGAGGAGTGCAGGGTGTGGAGGAGGGTAGGAGCCCAGGAGAGAGGGGAAGGGACGTTGCTTCATGAAGACTGTTAATACCAGTCATGAGCCGTAAGCGCCCAATGAACCCAGAGACCCTCTGGCTAAAATTATTTGACATATTGAAATTCCTAGCATATAGCTCCAGGAGTATGTAAATTAATATTTATATGCATTATATGGCCTTCCAAAGTGCTTTATGGATATGAACATCATATATTGTCTAACAAAGTAATTACTTAATAACTGAATAAAGTAATTAAGTTGTTTTAATCATACATGCTAAATGAGGTTTTATTATTATTATTATTAAAAATCCTAGGGATAGATAGCAATATGCTATTACTCTATTATATTTGAAGGGTTACAGAGCACAAGTCACCAAATATCCTCTTCTCACAGCAGGTGATGGTTAGCCGTAAGGTGCTGTCATTACACATCAGCATAACGGTTATACAGTTAAAGAAGTGTCAAACTCAAGAATTTGGCATCCATCTTACAAGTTGAACTGTTAACTATCCTTACAGCAGTCAAAATTATTGAAACTACTGCAGTAGACAGCTTAATTGTCTCGGATTCCCCTTCTTCATTATTGGTTCTAAACATCTTAATAAAATTAATTGTAATGCAAATTGATGTTGAAGTCATAGACTTTTTTTTGTATGCATACTTTGTTTATAAAATATGCATTTGTATACAGAACGTACAAATTTTGTATCCGAAATGGTAGAAATACGTGCGTTGGATCCGTCTTGTGTACCCAAGTGTTCCGCTGGCAGCCGTACCCTGCAGCTGTAGCCATACTAGTCGTACCCTCCTCGCGGACGCCCCGGGAGGAGAGGGGATAGCTTCTGCTGTGTGTAGCCATGAATCGCCTGCTGTGTCATTGCAGGGGCTGGCTTGGGCCCCAGACCAAGCCTGGGAGGCTGCTGGGTCAACCGGGGGCCAACCTCTGCAGGCGCCGCCTCCTTCAGGGGGTTCCCTTCCCCGTCAGAGGCTACAGGTCCCTCAGAGGTGTATATGGTTATAGACCCGAGGAGCCCAGGCCATTCTCATGTAAGTTGATGTATATTCTTTGTGATTATTTGTGCTTGTCTCCAATATACTGTGTGTGTCATTACGGTTGAATGAGGGTCTCGGGCCACTTGTGTGTGTAGGTATATATATTTACTTCATTCGTAAATATGAATATGTGGCTGGCTTTACCCTAGAGATAATCAGTGGTGTCCCAAACCTCTTCTATTGCAGTCATAGATAATTGTCATTAGTGAGCCACCATCACTAGTTAATCCAGCCCATTAGTAAAAAAAGTGCAGTGCTTTCTCCATTATGTGGCTCTGTAACCCTTTCCATTACCGCCCACAGGATGGATATGGGGTGCATAATAAATGAACTAAACTAAACTATCTTAAGGATATTTGGGCAAGCCCAAACTTAGCCCTGGCTGCGAGTGTAAAGCCTGTTTGAAAGCAGCCATATACAAACCATTGATTACAGTACACCTTTACCTAACTAAAGGAGCATGCATACTATACCTTAGATAAAAGTCCAATGGCACTTACATCTAGTTGTGTTGACAGTGTGTGAGAGCTTTAAAGCCCCACCTTTTATCTGGTGCCTCATGGCTTTAGGGTCCTTTAATCCGGTCCACCCAGTGGTCATCGAGATTCAACATTGGCTGTTTCTTATCTCCAGTAAATTTAAGTCGGTTGAGTTTTGCTGGGTTCCCAGCCATGTTGGTGTCTCTTTAAATGAGCGTGCGGATGCTGCTGCTAAGGAAGCTATCCGCACTTGTCCCATCGCCCGTAAAGGTATTCCTTATTCCGACTTTTACCCAGTTATTCATGCCTCCATCCTTGCTCGCTGGCAGAGTTGCTGGTCTTCTGTTATTGATAACAAACTGCGTACTCTTAAAGAGTCTTGTGTCCCAGTGGCCTTCCTCTTACCACAGTAACCGGCGGTGGGAAACGGCTCTGGCTAGGTTACGTATTGGCCATACCCGTTTAACTCACGGTCACTTAATGAAGCGCCGCCCTGCTCCTTATTGTCCAAATTGCATTGTCCTTCTTACGGTTGTGCATATCCTTGTTGAATGCCCTGACTTCCAGGACGAGCGTGTCTTGTTTTCCGACCGTCCCCACGGTCCCTTGTCCCTCGATAGAATTCTTGACGACTCGGATACTTTTGATATCGTTCGCCTTATGCTTTTCTGTTTTCGTATTGGCATCCTTGGTGATATTTAGCGCCCTCTGATTATCCCGCACATTTGATGGTGCTACATAATTTCCCAGTTTGGTGCCTTCTTTTGATAATTACTTACTTGTATCTGGTGCATTTGATACACCTCAGTTTTTTATAGTCATGGACATAATTTGTTTTGTTGGGAACAGGAAGCCTGTGTATTCGTATAATTATAATATTTTTAATATCGACAAATGCAAGACCATGCATGTGGGGCATAACAACCCATGCCACAACTACCTAATTAATAGCATTACATTACAACAGATTGATGAATGAAGGGACCTTGGAGTCAAAGTTCCACCACTCATTAAAAAGTTGCACAACAGGTGGGTGCAGCAGTCAGAAAAGCTAACCAAACTCTTGGGATAATCAAGCAAACATTTGACCACAGTATAAGGAAAAGTAGGTAATGGTTCAACTGTATAAATCTCTGGTACACTTAAATTACTGTATCCAAGCATGGAGACCTCATTTTTAGAAGGACATAGCTGCAACAAAAGTCATTCCAGAGCTAAGTCATCTCTCGTATCAGGAACGCTTGAAGGCCATAGGGCTAACAACATTGCAAACCAGGCATGACAGGGCAGATCTCATTGAAACTTTTAAAATACTGAACGAATTGGAGGATGTTGATCCGGGCAATTTCTTCAAGAGGTCAGATGTAATACAAGCAAGGAGCAACAGCTTCAAGCTCAACAAGCCACAATATACGACTGAGAACATGAGATGATTTTTTACCCACAGGGGTTATAAACCCATGGAATTGCCTACCTGCCAAAGCCATAACTGTTAAATTTTAAAATCCAACTGGAAAGTATCAGGACAAATGGAGGGGGAGCGACAAGCTGTCTGCTTCTTGTCCATGCCTAGGCTACTAGTGTTCGTGGCCCTCTGGTAAATTCATGTATATTAGCTATCTATAGCCACTATATTTTTATATAGTTTTCTTTTGTCCTCAGTACCAGAAGATGTCATACAACGAAGAGCAGAAGAGAGTAATATTTTCAGATTCATCAGTGCTTATCGGGAATTTGGACACCTCAAAGCTGATGTCAACCCTTTACAACCAAATGATAGGCAAGTTTGGAATGCTTCTGTTCCTTGAATTATCATACTAATCTTACGACACTAACATCACAGTTCATCAGTTATCTGATGTACTGTATTTTTCATACATCACATACCAGTGTATCCAATAAATTTGTTTAATACTGTATATTGGCTTTTCTGCATTTTACCTCTTAATTTTTGCTGTATTATTTTCAGTTTAGTTGAATTCAATCTTTGCTGAAATACATAAATGATGTTTCCAATTAATTTGGATACGTTATTAATCGTGTTGTATTTTTTTGTTAATCTTAAAGCTAAGAAAATCATTGTTTTATAGTATATAAAATATTTGCACTAATTAAGAAATTTATAAAAGCACAATAAATTTTCAACTAATTAATATACAGTACTGTCTATATAAAAAAAGAATGCTTGTCTGCGTGAAGTAGGCCAGATGTTTGGGGCTAGTCTCCCTGAATTTTCATACATGGAAGATGGGGAGAGGGAGTATCATAAGCTAGATGGGGTTGGCCCAAGTTTCATAGTTTAAGAATTATCTGTATATTAACTAGATGTGTCTGCTAAGAAAAAGAGGTTCATAATGACTCGTAACCCTGACTTCTGAGCTATAACATTCAAGTACTTCAAATCAAAGTGTTTACCCTTCAATTTTCATGGTCTGAAATAAACTTGGGATTGTGTTTTTGGTAGTTTGATGCTACTGCCGTTTACTTAAGTGAAATGGAGAAAGGGGGAAAAGGAAGTAGCTGGGAAGGGGTGGGGGGGTTAGGGAATAGAGGGGAAGGGGTGGAGGGTGGAAAGTTCAGGAGAGGGGAATGATGATGGGGGGAGGGGAAGGAGAGATGGAGGGAGAAATGTGGAAAGACAGGCGATTGAGTGAGAGAGGGGGAGTAGTGGAGAAACCAGCGTGCAGCCGGGGGTACTAAATCTAGTAGCACTGTGCCTAAATAACCATCACCCATTCCTTAATTTCATTGAATGTTTTATTAGTATTACATTCATCACATTATTATTATTATTACTGTATTATTATTATTTAAAGTATTATTGTGTAAGCAAGTTTGCCTTATATGGCAGCCAGTGAAAAGATTCATTAGGAGTTATTCAGAGTGGCCTTACTTTATTTCCATAGGCTGGTGCCTGAGTTAGAGCCTGAACTGTATGGTCTTAGTGCTGACAAAACTTACAAAATTAAAAGCCTAATAACTGGGTACGATGAGCCCTGCACATTAGAACAGCTGCGAGATATTCTACAAGAACAGTATTGCGGACATATTGGTGTGGAGTTTTCCTATTTGCCAGTAAGTTGATATTTGTCTTGACTGTTATTAAGTGCACACTTTAACCCTTGGTACAACTTATATCGTATAACATACATGGGTTAACGAAATTAAAGTGCTGCTTGCATCATACAAGTGCTTCTTTAGAGATTAAAGTGAGTAACTTCAATGAGTGATTAAAGTGCTTCTTACTTCATATGATGTAATAAAGCTTTATTACTGTAATTAGAATAATTTTGAAATGCGGCATCTTCATGCCTGAGAATGTTTATATAAAATGTTATGTTTTAGACCCATTTTGGTATTTACTTCAGTCACCATATATAGTTTACATTTTCTCAGTCTATCAAGAAAATAAAACTTAGAAATAGGGGATAACTCTTGATCCAAATTTTAGGAAGTGAAGATTTAGGAATTGAATTACTGTAAAGTGAACTGTACAATACTGTATATCCAAGGTATTACATTACTGTATTTATATAGCAAATTATATATTTTATCAGGATTTGCTATTTGTTAATTATTATTTGCTATAAAGAAACTTTCTTATGCAGAAATCTTAAAATGGGTTTTTACAGGTGTGACCAATTGGCAGAATTTGTGCAATGCAAGAGTAATTACCTTATCAGATTTCACATGTACAATGGTTTTCAGAACACAGTTCATTAATAGTTTTTCATCAGGATCTCCAATTACTGTACTGCTGTGTGCATAGGCACAGGGACTCTGGTGTTTGACCCGGCCTAGGGATTGAACTTAGGTTCCGTGGTTCGGGAAGCAAGCATTTTAGCTACTAAACAATAGATATGAGAAACAGACTTGTAGGAAGGCAATTAGTCAATATTTTAGGTCCTAGGTTCTCAAATTGAGGTCTTCAAGGTCCATTTAGGTGATCCATGGTAAGTTTAATTATAAAGAGTACAGTAAATTGCAAGGCTGTCATAAGAGTAGTTTTCTTGGTAGGCAGATTGAGGTATGAACTCCATTTGTTCTAGTGGGGGTTCAACGTTGTCCAAACCCTGTCATGATAGCTGTGACCAGGGTGGGGACCATGGCTCTGGCTTGGGGATCAGTCAAGATGCCACTCGGAAAGGATTATTTCATTTTATATAACATTCTGATTTTCTTTTCTTTTAAATTTTTATTTGTAAGGTTTCATTCACCGGTCAACTTTAAGTAAAACAGAAAGGAATAGATTTAATAAATTTCTTAGTTATTTTTAACTACTGTACAGTATACTCAAATCTTAATTTTCATTGTTCAGACTTTAGAAGAGAGAGAGTGGTTTGCAACAGCCTTTGAAACTATAAACAAGGAAGCCCTATCCACTGAAGAACGCACTAGTCTGGCTGGAGACCTGTTAAGATCTCAGGCCTTCGACAATTTTTTGGCCACCAAGTTTCAGAGTGTCAAGAGGTATGGAGGAGAGGGAGCAGAGTCCTTGGTTATCTTCTTTACGGAAACTTTTAAGAAACTTGCACAAGGTTGGTTATAAAATATGCGTACAGTATTCTAATTATATTAACATGCTCTATATTTACTCCATTCCCACCTTAATAGGCTGGGGAAACATCATCCTGGAGAGAAAAGGGAACAATATCTGCCCGAAACGCTTTGCGTAATAGTGGCTTTAGGCATTGTATGTACTAGCTCTGTCTATAAATCTATCAATTTTTGTATAACCTCTTGTATGTATGTACTTTACCTGAATAAACATTTATTTATTTATTATTTATCTAGACATAAATGTTTACAAATATCATTTTAATTTTATTAGTTTATATTACTAATTTGTTGATTAAAATTCAATAAAAATAATATGATGTACTGATTACTAGAAATGTAAATGTTTTTGTAGATTATTGTGTTAGTTTCAGAATTGGTCATGATTTTCATTTTGTTAGTGCTTTTTAAATTTTGTTGATATAAAAGTAACGATGTATGCAATGTCTTTATCTTGGTAATCCATATACTGTATAGTGCTACAAAATCTCTAAATAGTTTAGTTAATATTCTTTTATAAGTTATTGTTACAATCAGTATTTGCCAAATAGTTCTTTGACTTGACATAGGTCACATTCAAGTAAAAAAAAAAGTCCATATGCCTTTAATTCAAAATTTTAAATTAGTTCAATACTGTATGTAGTTACTGGTACAGTACCTTTTCACCCATACATTTCATTCATTTGTAGGACAAAACTATATTTACTGATGCCTGTGCAATAGTTTGTGATTCTTTGAAAATGAAAAGAAAATTATGCATTAATTGTTCTTTAACTTTGTCATTTGAGTTTTCTTTTTTGTAGATGGGGTTGAACAAGCCGTGTTAGCCATGGCCCATCGTGGACGGCTTAATCTCCTGACTGGAGTTCTGCAGTACCCACCAGTTGTTATGTTTCAGAAGATGAAGGGCTTGCCAGAGTTTCCTCCTGATGTGGAGTTTACTGGGGATGTTCTTTCACATTTAGGTAGGTAGTCAAATATATGTGCTAAGTTATTTTCTAGCAGTTATTACAGTACCATACTGTAATATCCTATTAATGTATATAATAACTGTGTCAGGAAGTACCCCACATACTCTACTTCCTGACACGAAGGGCCTGTCTTTGTTCATAGAGGAAGATTAATATGAAGCGCAGGAGACAGAGTTGTAGACAATATGTTCAGGCACTCTTCATAAAACTCAAAGAGTAACTTTGGAACTACCTAAGAGTTGCTTTGAAAGGGAAAACTACATGAACAAAACAGATGGAAGGTCTCTTGCCTATGCTGCAGAACACGTCCAGAAGAAAGCTGCAAGCTTCAAGTGTGATAAAAGAACAGGCCACATGCACAATTTTCTTGCATATTGCACAAAAGAAACTTTGAATTGGCAAACTTCCAAAAATCATGAACTGGGGCATCCACATGTGGTTTGCTTAAGTTTACCAATCTTCAAATAAACAGGGAAAATGCTTATTACAGTTTAAAATGGCCTGTCTGAAGAGAGAGGATTTTTCAAAGTTCCAAAATAACACTTGAAGGTGGTGACAGAACAAAGCGAAAGAGGGCGAAGTCCTCAAGGTACAAGCAATAATTTAATTATAATTGAGCAAAGACCTACATTTGTTTACATTTTTGGCCAGGAATAAAGGATTTAGATAAAATCAAACAAATATACAGGAATGACTTTCACAGAACGAAATTAAATCGAGCAACTAAACAGAATAACATCTGTAGAACCAAATATGGGAGAGGAAAGAAATTGATGTGCTTTGAACAATAAGAAATCAAGTACCAGTATAGTGCAGTATATTTTTACAAAATATAGTATATTGTATTTTTCAAAAGCCTAAGGAGCCTCCAATACATTATGGTTAGTTTAGTTAGTTTAGTTCATTTATTATGCACCCCATTCCAGCATTATGGAAAGGGCAAATATTACAGGAGGCCTTGTTAAATTTAATTATCAAGACAGAAAAACATGCACACTCCTCGCTCCCTCACTCCCTCACTCTCACTCCCTCTCTCGCACCCTCTCACTCCCTCTCTCGCTCCCTCTCTCGCTCCCTCTCTCGCTCCCTCTCTCGCTCCCTCTCGCTCCCTCTCTCACTCCCTCCCTCACTCGCTCCATCTCTCGCTCCCTCTCTCGCTCGCTCACTCACTCACTCAGACACCTGAATGAACAGCACTTGGGATTCGTAGTCCTAAGGGTCCGGGTTTGATCCCCGGCGGAGGCGGAAACAAATGGACAGTTTTTCACCCTGATGCCCCTGTTCACCTAGCAGTAAATAGGTACCTGGGAGTTAGACAGCTGCTACAGGCTGCTTCCTGAGTGTGTGTGGAAAAAAATATGTTGATTGACAGTTGAGAGGTGGGGCCCAAAGAGCCAGAGCTCGACCCCCGCAAGCAAAACTAGAGGAGTACACAAAGAAAAATATGTGATATGATCAACATTTACAAAATAATAATGGAAATTGACCAAATTGACATAGGAATTCCTGAAACCTGCAACCTTAAGTGCAAGAGGTTGCAGATTTTAGCGAAGTGCAACAAGTTAAGTGAGAAGGTGGTGGAGGCCAAAACAGTCAGTAATTTCAAAGCGTTAAATAACAAAGAGTACTGGGAAGACAGGACACCATGAGCGTAGCTCTCATCCTGTAACTACACTTAGGTAATTGCACACATGTTTCAAAGTTAAAAACCTTTGTAAGAATTCCATGTCTTCCTCATACTTATCACCTAGAAGAATTCATGTGTGTCTTGATAAGAATCTTCAACTTCCTTCTTTCTCTTCTAGCTTTGAGGAACCTCCTTTGGTAGTTTTCTCTGGAATATTTTTAGTTTCGGTTGCTTGCAAGCCTTCTGCCTCATTTCTTGGGATCTTTTCTGGTATGTCCAACATTGGTAGAAGAAGGGACATTTTAAAAGATCACTGTTGCACTGACACAGAATGGTGACCAACCTGTTTGGACATTATGCCCTTGAGACCCATATGAAATATTAATTTACACTTAAAGCATGATTATTTTAGGCTAGTCAAACCTGCATGTGCACTTAGTTTCTCCAAAATTTTCAAAAGTCCTTAATTGTGTCACACTTACTGAAAGTTTAGTACTGTATTTAAATGGATAGATGTATTATGTAGTTTTGTGTAATGTGAAAATTATATTTAAATAACTGTTTTACTTCCATTTTGTTCCATATTTTTTATATTTTGTTTTTAATTTTTGTTGTAAGGTACTTCAATCTGCACACCCTTTGTACATTATTATGTAGCAATGTTGATAGTTTGAGATTTCTTTTCCACTTTTGTTTGTTGCAGTTAGCTCAGTAGACTTAGAGATGGGGGAACAAGCCTTGCATGTCACAATGCTACCCAACCCATCCCACCTAGAAGCTGTGAATCCTGTGGCTTGTGGAAAAACTCGTGCAAGGCAGAGGAGTTTAGGTGAAGGTTGCTATTCCTCTGACGTTTCTTCGCGGCATGCCGATAAGGTTGTTTGTATTCAGGTGAGAAGATAAACTAAATGAAAAGGAAATAGTACATTGCTTACATTTTTTTAAATTTTATCAGAGAGAGTATGTTTTTTTGTATAGATTTGTACACAATATTCTACACTGTTTAGCTATGACATATAATGTAATTATTTTTCTGAACACATGCATTTTGAAAATACATGTGCTTCAAATTATGCTGTAGTAATTATTGTGTATTACAAAGACATGGCAACTATGTTACAAAAACTAGTGTCCCCTGCAGAATGATTAAAAAGTGCCGGGAGTCGATAGAAAATGTGTTAGGTCACCCTAGAGACACTTGAGAAACTCTGCAATCTAAACTCAAGTTCAAATACTACAGATTCCTAGTGACATTACCAGTATGACAATTGCTGGGCTTGGCGGCTGAGTGGACAGTGCTCAGAATTCGTAGTCCTAAGGTTCCGGGTTCGATCCGTGGCGAGGGCGGAAACAAATGGGTAGAGTTTCCTTCACACTGATGCACATGTTTGCCTAGCAGTAAATAGATACCTGGGAGTTAGACAGCTGCTACGGGCTGGTTGATACCTGATTGCACCTTCCTGGTGATGTGTAACAAAAAGGTCTTGTCGATGACCGAGCCGCAGGGACACTAATCCCCGAAATCATCTCAAAATAACCTCAAGATAAGATAGCCTGTATTTCCTAATGACTAATCCTAGTAAACACACCCTTCACCTTACAACCATCCAGAATTTGTTTTAATCAGTTGGCATATGGGAATTGACCCCCTAGATGAATGGTGGCCATTTTGTTCCCAAGGACAAGTGTTCATATTGCTTTAGAATTGTGCTTCAGTTACTTAGCTTTGAGCTTTAGTAAACTGACTGTCAGGGCCGTTGGTCAATTGTGTTCATAGCTTGTGTTCCAGTGTAGCAAACTCTGATTTGAGATTGCTCTGTTCTGAATCCTAGTTGGGTGTGTAAGGCAGATTCTTAAGGACATTATAGGATCTGAGTTAAGCTAGTTACCTTTTCTCTGCTGTTCTGGGCATTCAAATACGAGTATAGGTTTTAGCAAAATTGTATTTTGGTTTGATTTGCATTTGCAGAGGTCAGCTGGGTGTTATTGCTTCAGGCATTTGCCCCCTTTCTTTCAGGTCTGTGGCATCGGTTCTGATTACTGTACGATACTCTGCCTCGGAGCGTGGCAGGATATGCTGCTTAAATACAAGATTTTCACCAGCTTAAAACCTGTCATTTTAATTATATATTTAGTATTTCCCAATTTCTTTCATTCATGGAGAGGGGATGCAGTTGTCTAAGAGAAGAAAGGCAAATGATGTAAAACAGGATAAAGGTATTGTCTGTAACAGCTGTCCATTCTTAGTATTTTGCCCATCCAGCAGCATTACAAAAGGTTCAGTGCCACCACCTTTTCTCTTAATAGTATCTCAGCTGCTTTTTAAGTAGGTGCAAAGTGCTCCTCATGAGTTGCCATTGGTAAAATGTAATATATTCTTTTCCTTCTAATACAGTTCTCTTGTTCAGCCATATTCACTCCAACTTATGTTGTTGTTGTTCATTCGGAATGTCTTTTTCATCATGCACTCATTCACCATGTCTGCCCATCTTCTTGACTTTCACTTCCTACCCTCAAGAGTTCTTCCAATACAGGTTTCTTTGCACTACTTTTATCACCCATTTGCTCAGTGAAAATATTATCTTGGCATGCTATTTGTAATGTTATGTATCTCACTAGGCTACTCCACACCTGTGTGTGTCAGGAACGAATAGGTCAGTTTAACACCTCTGAATGTTGATTACTTGAAATATGTACTGTACTTATGATTCTTTTGTGTTGCATGTTGATCTTGCATTAATGTAGGTAAGGCAGTTGCTTCATGTAGGTAAAGCAGTTGCTTCATGGTTTGTAATTTTCAATTCATATAAAAAATGAATAATGTTACCCCAGCAAAGATAAATAGAAAACTAACAAAGGTGATGAAATATGGTTCCTTCTATGATAGTTCCTTTATGATAGTTCCCTATGTGATAGTTTCAAAGTACATTCTCATAACATAAATGAGTTAATAGGAGCAGGTTTCAGACGAGCTGAGGTAGGATAATAGCTCTTGCTTGCCGTTTCACTTGGTATGTCATTTGACAACCCTTATGAACCCTAGATTTGGTTTACACACAAAAAAAAAGTAATGGAGAAAAATACATATAAATAAAGATTGAGTGTATAAAAAGTGGAAACTCAAGATAAAAATGATATAAATTGTACACAATGCATCATTCAGAAATATACAATACTTGTGGATGGAAAGTGAAACATTTAATTTGTAGTATTAATGGCCAAATAATAAATGTGTGTGAAACTTAAGTCAACAGGTACACCGCCTTGATAAAGTGTAAGAGGATTTTAAATTGCTTTTCTTTTTCAGGTCCATGGAGATGCTGCATTGGCAGGGCAGGGAGTAATGCAGGAAACACTAGCACTGTCAAATGCTCCAAATTTTACCATAGGGGGAGCCTTGCATGTGTCCATTAATAATCAGGTACGTAATGTGTGTTCCAGTTAGTAACAAAATACTGAACAGTGCATGTAAAACCATAGCATCTGCACCATATATGGAAACTGCATACTTGCATCAACAGACTGACAGTTTTATGATTTGTCTGAATGATATCCAGTTGTTGGGTCCATGATAACTTGGGGATTGAACGCCGACCTGCATGAAGTGAGACTGTCGCTTCGTTCAGGTCGCTACTTTGCTACTTCACTTCTCAGTAAAGTAGCAAAGTCAAGAGAAAATGTATTGACATTTGTTTTTTCCAAAAAGTGGACACAATATTAGTGAGTGCAGCATCCCTAGAAATTTTGAGTAGTGAGTACAAAGTGAGCAAGACAACTGATATTTTAAATGCTAAAGCTAAAAGTGAAAATGTTAAAGACGATTTAAAAGGAAATTAGGAAGCAAGATTGAAGTACAGTAGTGTGTGTTGATGATGCAGTGTAGGAATCATACAGTACGTTTCGTGAGGAAAGGTTAAAATCAGTGGCAGGATAGCAAGTTTTAGAGAAAGCATGAGTAATCCCTATGTTAATAACTGATGGCACATTTCATTCTAACACGTACTGAATACTATACCAGATACTAAATATTGCGTGGAACGCCTTTTGGTTTATATGTGTGTACAGTAGATAAATGACCTTTCTATTGTCATTCCAGGCTTGATTACTTTACAATGTCTCATTAACTAGTATTTTCTGAGAGGAAAGATTCCTGTTGGGCCAGTACAGATTGCTGACATGCCCTGATTGTCCTTGGTCTTGTCAATTAGAAAAGGAGGACCTTGCCTAAGGGAATAAGACTGGATAACTCTTGTTCTGCCAAACCTTACCTAATTTCACCTTACCTCACCTCAACTAAAAAAGGTGAATTAGCCCCCTGACAATAAAACAAAAATTAACTTGCTTAGTCAAATGGGAAGTTGACTTCATATCATTCCCTCTCTTTCTCTTTATCTAATTAACACTGTTTGCTAGTTGAGCAGGCGTATGTTTGTTGCAGTAATTTTTGTATATTCAATACAGGTACTTGGAAAATATTTCACTTGCTTCACTATTTTGATTGATAAATAATCACTTGAAATTAGAAAAATAAATCATTTAATACACAAAGGAACAGCAGTCTCAGTCTAAATGATTTTTTATACAGTATACAATATGAATGTCATAAAAAAATAAAAATACAGTGGAACCTCGGTTTTCAAATGCTTGTTTTTAATTTTTCTGTTCTCGAGCTCATTTTCTTAAAAAAAAATGACTCGGTGCTTGAGTTTGTTGATACAGTACACATATGGGCCGACGAAGCGCATGGCGAACTTAGTTTACCAGTGTCTCCTGCCTAGTGATGACCGCTCTTGAATTCTTTGTGAAGAATTTAATTGCTTTTGTGCTTTTTTGGTTTCTGAACATAAGTTCTTATTATACATCATGCCATGGGTTCAAAGAAACTCAGTGGTAAAACTCAACCTAACAAAATAGTTGTGAGGATGACGATAGAGGAAAAACAAGAGATCATTCACAGTGAGACAATGTGATGTCTTACTACAGACAAGTGTTAAAACATAGGGAAAAACGTGTCTATAGACAGAGTCTTAGTAAAACAAGCAAGCAGTGAGCCACAACCAGGTCCTAGTGGTATGCTTGCAAAACGTAAGAGAGTATCCCATAAATGTCTATCACTGTTCGTATAATGGAAGGGGACTTCCCTTCCAATGTTTTTGTTAAAGATTCGCTACTTGGAACAAAAAGTTCCAAGTAGCACAGGCTATGCTGAGCCTGGGAAGCACTAACAACTCTCCTTCTACCCCCCTTCCTCACTGTCTTCCATATGCCAACAAGAATCCTCAATAAAAGAAAGATAAACTTGTACATACTGTAGTACAAAATATAAGTAGTAGTATGTATAAAATATATTGTTAATATTTTTGGGGGTGTGGAACAGATTAATTAAATTTAAATTATTTCTTTTGGGAAAATTCGTTTCGGTTTTCCAATTTTTGGTTTTTGAATTTTCGGTTTTTGAACCACTTCTGAGAATGGATTAAATTAGAAAACGGAGGTACTACTGAACTGTATATTGTTATGTATCTACACACGTTATTTGAATTTTATGATATACTGTACATGTATCCTAATAAATAATTCCAAATGTTAGTTTTATTGTGTTACTGTGCCTTTTCAGGTTGGCTACACAACCCCTGGAGAGCGCACTCGATCATCGACGTATTGTACAGACATCGCCAAAATGTGTGGTATGCCAGTCATACATGTAAATGGAGATGATCCAGAGGTTAGTAATGTACTATCTATTATTATTTTTTGTGTGATGGGATTTATGAGTAACACCCACATGTGCATGGGTATTAACACTGAGTGTTGCAAATCAATATTGATTGATTTGCAGAAAAAAAATACTTGTCAGTAATAAATTAAATTGAAATAAATGAAGATTCATGTACAGGTAATGATTTAGTGGCAAATGCCCAATGGAAAAATTGCAAACGCCCAACAGAAAAGTTGCAAACGCCCAACAGAAAAGTTGCAAATGCCCAACAGAAAAGTTGCAAACGCCCAACAGAAAAGTTGCAAACGCCCAACAGAAAAGTTACAAATGCCCAACAGAAAAGTTGCAAATGCCCAACGGAAAAGTGGCAAACGCCCAACGGAAAAGTTGCAAACGCCCAACAGAAAAGTTGCAAACGCTCAACGGAAAAGTTACAAACGCCCAACAGAAAAGTGGCAAACGCCCAACGGAAAAGTGGCAAACGCCAACGGAAAAAGTCACATCCCCAAAAGGAGCACTGGGTATTTTTTGTTGGGCGCTTGCCACTTTTTTGTTGGACATTTAGCAGTTTTGTTGGCATTTTGGCACTTCCTTCAAGCCCACCCAGCCTACAATACCACCTCCCAGTGCCCAAGGACAAGTCAGAATAACAAAACAAACATCAAGAACCAAGACAAATACTTGTCGCCAACCCCACGGTGGATAGGCCACCAAACGTTTTATTCTCCTCGTTCCACATCAGTATCCTTTTCAAGAATTTCAACTCCCCATCCTTCTTCCTTCCCCCATCTTCTCCAAGCTCTTTGGATAGTGAAGCAAATGTAATGTGGAAGAGTACGCATTTGTGCATTAATTTTGAAGTATGCATTCATGTATAGTCCTTATTTATGCTAAAATACAGGATACAGGTGTTAAAAATAGCTTAACTTGGCTTAAATGCACAAACATTGTTCCTACGAGGCAGACAGCCCAACTGCTGTAGAAACTTGCACTGTGCTTTACGTATTACACCTTTTTTGACTTAGGTCCCCTATATAATGAGAAAGTTCTGCATTCCAGGTATGATTTGTCTGGGTATAATCTCTGTATGCTTGACCCCTGGATATGCTATGAAGAGGGCAGAGCATATTCAGGCTTGTTATATTCCACTTAAAATTGATAAAATTAAAGTACGACATTGCAAATATTTTACCTCTTGAAGACCATCTCTGCTCAACTTTCATCCATCAGGCTGTTGTCAGAGCTGCTCGTTTATCAGTCCAGTATCAAAGGAAATTCCGCCGAGATGTGTTTGTTGATTTGACATGCTGGCGTCGATGGGGACACAATGAACTGGATAATCCTTGGTTTACCAATCCTTTGATGTACAGCAACATAGACTCTCGCAGGTAATTATCCAAGTTATTTTTTTTACCTGTGTTATATAGACTTTGCTAAACAATATTTTCAAATAATTCTTTCAGACATTTTTTTATTAGTAGGTTATTTATTTAAATAATATTTGGTTGTTTGATTTGTACAGTACTGTAATGATCTTGCAGCTTTTTGTTGGGTTTTGTGGATTACATTATACCTACTGAAGGCACACTTTAATACCTGTAATGCATTGCATCATAATACAGCTCTAATGTAAATACAATACCCTAATAATACTTAGAAATAAATACTTTGTGATATAATTAGTTTGCCTTTTGTAATGTGAGTATTCCACTCACTGATGATGATGGGGGTGAACTGTGCTTCACACTTATCACTTGTTTTATTGCCTGTTAGTGTCAACATGCTGCCACTAAAACAGGTTAGCTAGCCATAACAAAACTTGCATTCCTCATTGAAATCTTTTTCTAGAAGATTTTTGTTTTGTACTTAGCTCTCGGCTTTGATGAGCTCTTGCCTTGTGGTTATATATGGTGTACTTTAATCTTTGATACTTCTCATATTTTGTTTATTTTCTTTGCCTTTGTGTAATGTAAGGAAAATACACAATCCAGTGAGGATTGACTACAAAAAAGCACATTCCAAAGGTTTGACTGGGCACACACACCTCTTCTGAAATCAGGCCTGAGTGAGCAAATTATGGTGCTGTTTGGGTTCTGTCCTCATGATGTGTGTATTACAGCAGCAGTGCAGTGGTTAGCACCCTCACCTAAGAAGCAAGAACCCTCAGTAGGGTGGTACGATTGGACACAACTTCTTTACTCCAGGCACCTGTACTCTCAGCAGTAAATGGGACCTAGATGTTAAATGACTGGTGGATTATGTTCTGGTAAAACAAGGTGCTGAATAACCTAACCATTTCCAGTAGCTGGCCTAATGCCTAAATCCCAATATAAGAAAAGTTACTATGATTCCCTACTTGCAGGAGTGTGCCGGACACGTATGCTGATGCCTTGGTGACGGAAGGTGTACTTACCCGAGAAGTGGCTGCGAAAGTTGTAGCGGATCACTTGTCTTTTCTAGCTGAGCAGTTCAAACAAGTTGATTCTTATATTCCTAAGGTGATATAATATTTGGTTTGATTCAGATATTTACCCTTTGCACATAGACATACTACCACCAGTAGGGGCTCACATTATTCTGTGACTATTATGGTTACAGTTTCAGATGTGAATAATTAGCTGTATTGGGGGCTCTTAACATTGTGAACTACAATTGTCACATGATAACAATGATCAGACTGTACAGCATCTTGATCATTCACAACACTACAACCACCAATACAGCTCATTATTCACATTGGATATGTAGACATGATTTGAGCCGTTTCATTTAGAACCCCTAGTGTGATGTCAGTGCAGGGGATTTTATAGAATTATAAGTGAAATTTTAATATGAAATTTATTGACAGATTTTTCTTTTATTAATTTAGTATAAATAATGAAAGAAGCTAATTTTCAAACAGTATAGAATAATTTTCATTAAAGTAGATAAGTACAGTAAATATCTAAATATTAAAATAGTTTATATATAAAGCACTACCATGGAACATATAAATTTGTACTGTATCTATCAAATAGGTTGTCTCTCCAAGGTTGGAGGCCTTGGGCCAGATTCACGAAAGCACTTACGCATGTACTTACGAACGTGTACATCTTTCCTTAATCTTTGATGGTTTTGGTTACATTTATTAAACAGTTTACAAGCATGAAAACTTCCCATTCAACTGTTGTTTTCGTTATGAACAGCCTCCTGGTGCTTTGGAGCTCATTAAGTGTTTAATAATTAGAAAACAAAGCCACCAAAGATTGAGAAAAGGTGGACAGTTTCGTAAGTGCTTTCGTGAATCTGGCCCCATGTGTCTGGGACTAGCCTCATTACCCCCCCCAACCTACTATGCCCCCCCCTCTCTATACACCTACCAAAGTGAGTGTGTGGCAGAGGGAGGACTATAATTGGCAGATTGAAGTTGACCTCATTGCCCCCTTAAAGGAGAGTTGGTCCCATGGCACAATGTTTTGGGGTCCACTTGGGTACTGCTGGGCACCCAAACGTACGTACATGTGTGTGTGTGTGTGTGTGTGTGTGTGTGTGTGTGTGTGTGTGTGTGTGTGGTGTGTGTGGGTGTGTTGTGGGTGTGGTGTGTGTGTGTGTGTGTGTGTGTGTGTAATTACCTAAGTAATTTTAATTACCTAAGTGTAGTTACAGGATGAGAGCTACGCTCGTGGTGTCCCGTCTTCCCAGCACTCTTTGTCATATAACGCTTTGAAACTACTGACGGTTTTGGCCTCCACCACCTTCTCACTTAACTTGTTCCAACCGTCTACCACTCTATTTGCGAAGGTGAATTTTCTTACGTTTCTTCGGCATCTGTGTTTAGCTAGTTTAAATCTATGACCTCTTGTTCTTGAAGTTCCAGGTCTCAGGAAATCTTCCCTGTCGATTTTATCAATTCCTGTTACTATTTTGTACGTAGTGATCATATCGCCTCTTTTTCTTCTATCTTCTAGTTTTTGCATATTTAATGCCTCTAACCTCTCCTCATAGCTCTTGTCCTTCATTTCTGGGAGCCACTTAGTGGCATGTCGTTGCACCTTTTCCAGTTTGTTGATGTGCTTCTTAAGATAAGGGCACCATACAACCGCTGCATATTCCAGCTTTGGTCTAATAAAAGTCGTGAACAATTTCTTTAGTATTTCTCCATCCATGTATTTAAAAGCAATTCTTAGGTTAGAAAGTGTAGCATAGGCTCCTCGCACAATGTTCTTGATGTGGTCCTCAGGTGACAGTTTTCTATCTAAAACCACCCCTAGATCCCTTTCTTTATCAGAATCTTTAAAGATTTCTCACATAATTTATAGGTTGTGTGGGGTCTATGTTCTCCCAATTCCACATTCCATAACATGGCATTTATTCACATTAAATTCCATTTGCCAAGTGTTGCTCCAAATACTTATTTTGTCCAGGTCTTCTTGAAGGGCATGACAATCATCTAGGTTTCTTATCTTCCCTATTATCTTAGCATCATCAGCAAACATGTTCATGTAATTCTGTAATCCCTCTGGTAGATCGTTTATGTAGACAATGAACATTACCGGTGCAAGAACTGAACCCTGTGGTACTCCACTCGTGACATTCCTCCAATCCGATACCTTGCCTCTGATTACGGCCCTCATTTTCTGTCAGTTAGGAAATTTTTTCATCCATGTTAGTAGCTTACCCGTCACCCCTCCAATATGTTCCAGTTTCCAGAACAACCTCTTATGGGGACTCTGTCGAAAGCCTTTTTTAGGTCCAGATAGATGCAGTCAACCCAACCATCTCTTTCCTGTAAAATCTCTGTTGCTCGATCATAAAAACTGAGTAAGTTCGTTACACAGGATCTTCCAGATCGAAAACCATACTGTCGGTCTGATATTATATCATTTCTCTCCAGGTGTTCTACCCATTTAGTTTTAATTATTTTTCCAATATTTTGACTATTACACTTGTCAATGATACAGGTCTATAATTAAGGGGGTCTTCCCTGCTTCCACTTTTGTAGATTGGAACTATGTTAGCCTTTTTCCACACATCAGCTACAACTCCTGTAAACAGGGATGCCTGAAAAATCAGCTGAAGTGGAATGCTGAGCTCAGGTGCACACTCTCAGAACCCATGGTGAAACTCCATCTGGACCAACTGCTTGTTCTTACTTAGCTCCTTGAGCATTTTTTCCACTTCGTCTCTAGTCACCTCTATGTGCTCTATGTTGTTCTCTGGAATTCTTATTGTGTC